>APFE030751757.1:5123-26394 GCA_000404065.3 Pinus taeda
TAAATTGAGCCATTGGGTCAGTGGCCAGAGAGGTTAGAAGCTGAACTTTTGAGGGTAAATGCTAGTGAAATCAAGACTTCCTATTTGAGCTTAAGAGGAGAGATCACATACCTTTTTGGCCCCATTAGGGAGTGAGTGAGCTTGTCAAAGTAGAGGAGACTTCTTGTTGGACCCTGGAAGGAGCTTGTACAACGTCAAGGCAAAGGTTGTAAGGTTCTTCTCCTTTTGAATTAATACAATCAGGCTCATTTTTCTCAACAAGTATCTCATGTTATTTGTTTCATGGACTCCTTGACTTTCATGTTAAATATGTTTTATAATACTGGTTATTCAGGTGCTATTTATTCGTTTGCCTTGTTTGTGTTTGCAGGTTTGTGACAAAGGAACTTACTTGGATCAAAGGAGCGAAGGCATCTCCAAAATTGCGTTGGACATGAGGTAGGCCTTAAACACATTTGTTTGCCATTATTTGTAAAGTGCATTTAGAGAAATATAGTGTCTGGTTGGTTTGTTTGTCATTAGGTCTTCATTAGATTCTAGGAAGGTCTATCTTGTCCGCAAGATCGACTCATTCCGCGTGACAAATACCTCAAGCATTACTTCTAGTTCTGAAGCATAAGTGTCCTGTCACTATAGATACCAAAGTGGATTCACTATACACATTTCCACACAGTTATGTTTGGCAAAGCAATATATGACTCCATGCTCGAGGAGAAGGCACTAATCTATGGTTCTTAGTGCTTTTGAGGTAGAAGCACTATCCCCAAGTGGAGCCAGATGTTGTAGCATTCATTGTCATTTGAGGTTACTTGATAATATTTAAAAAGAAAAATAAAAATAAATAAAAAACACAAAATCAATATTATGTATGTAATTATATTAAAAAATTCAAAAGACAATGGGCTCGACCCATTGTCTAAAGGTCATGTAGGTTCAAGAGGCGCGATCAAATGATAGCTTGATAAGTACATTGAGGTGTGCTACGGGGAAGCAATGAGCATGAAGATTAATTAAATTTCAACCTCGCAGTTGACCATGACGTTAGCATGGTTGACCGTAATGTGTGGCTTGAAATTACTGCGGGGGTTCAACCTCGTTGAAGCTCCTGTACATTCTTTACCCCTGCGGTGAGCTCCAAAAGCTTTTCACCCCACGTCACTCATTCCACATCTTCCACCGCTTTCATCTGTTAATTTCCCACGTCACTCACCATACCCCGCCACTTCATCCACTACTCCATTAAGGCTCAAGCTATAGATTCTAACAACGAGTAGTAATCTCCCATCATTCTTTGATTTCTATTAGTTATTATTATCTTGTTTTCTTGGAATGAATGAGGTGTTTTTACCCTCAAATGTAATATTTTGTAACAAATTTTACTTTAGACAGTTAGGAGAATAATTAAGTAGTTTGACAGTTTTGGTGATTACCAACTGTCTCATAATGTATAAAAAGAGGAAAATTTACAGAGAAGAGGTTCGAACTTTGGAGAATCTGGAGACTAGGCCACTGTATTCTTGATAAAACTGTTGATTAATAAAAGAATAAGAAGTTTTCCACACATTGTTGGGTATGCTTTTGTGACTTCTTTGTTATGTGTCATTAAATGTTTTCTTCCCTTAAGCATGGTAATGAAGTTGCAGGTCTTTATTTTCTTATGTAAATGAAGTTAAAATCCCTTAAAAGAGCACTCTTATACTTGAATTTCCCACCTCTACAATTCTTCTAAGTTACATATAGGAGTTTCTGTGTAAGACAACATATTATCTTTAACTTCTCCAAGATAGTAGATTTTGTGTAAAACATCATACTGTGTATGAATTCTTCAAGCTTTCTTCATTCATCATTCGTATTTAGCAATCAAATGGCATTCTAAGATTTTCATGTCACCTAAGTATTGAGGGTTTAAAACCAAGTCTTTTAGGTCCTTCATTTGAGAATACAACATACAATTAAGTGACAAACAAGTGACAATAATTATAAACATTAATGTCTTAAGCACAATTTCTACACAACCAGGAAATTGGTTTCTTAATGGACAATGAGTTGAATCATACAGGTTACCTGGATCGGCGAAACAAGAGGATTCAAAATAGTGGGTTGCACCGGAACTTAAGTAACTACAAAATGCACCATCGGTTGGG
Source organism: Pinus taeda (assembly GCA_000404065.3). Classification (NCBI taxonomy): domain Eukaryota; kingdom Viridiplantae; phylum Streptophyta; class Pinopsida; order Pinales; family Pinaceae; genus Pinus; species Pinus taeda. The sequence continues at coordinate 7,268 of APFE030751757.1, forward strand.
AGGTTTGGTTCTGAATGAATGGACTTGAGGTAGGCATAGCGCCAGATTCCCAGATAGGGTTGTGATATAGTGATGATGCAGTAGGCGTACCTGAAACCAACTGAGCTAAAGTCATGTAATTATGTGGTAACTCTGGATGAACATTGGTCGGAATGATTCCCATGTAAGGGAAACCTTCAAGAGTGAAATGATATTCCTGCTCTTCGACTGTGTGTGGAGTGGAAACCTCCGAGTGACTCGGAGAGGAGACTAGGATTTCGCCTTCTGATTCCATGGGTGAGAACATGCGATGACGGACTACCGAAGATGTTCAAGGGGATAATTCCAAAGGAATACCCAGTTGATCGTACAAATTGTATGGACACTCTGGTGATATCACAACAAGATCGAACAAAGGATTCAGAGGATAAAAAACTATTCCAAGCTAACATTCAGAAGTCGACAAACTCTTGGGAGTCTGGGTAGGGTTATCTAGAGATTCTGGGCCAATGTCAAAAAGTGACCCAGTATTTGAGGGAGGGGGAGGACGAGATAACAAAGGTTGAATTCTCATAACAATTCCAAGCTCAAAGCCTTGGTCCTCAAGTGATTATGGCAATTTGTGGTGCAGGTAAATTCTTAGTGCAGACACAAACAATTCCTCTAGTCTGAGAGTGTGGGTCTGGCCACAAACAAAAAATCTATGGAAAATCTCCTTATGATAGAATCAAAAGAGGGCCTACCTCTTAGAATGCTATTCTTCTTGGTGATGATCCTGCTTCCTCAATTCAGCTACCTTTGATTTCCTTCCTTTGAATACCTGAAACAAGGAAACAAACAACAACAACAAACGTGATAACATAAAAATTACATTCAGCCTACTTAACAGGTCAAGGAGCATTAAGCCATTGAATGTAAGATAACACTTCAATGTAGGAAATCAATCAATAGTTGTATTCATATAAGTTTAGAAAGAGATTACAACCAATTTCTTGATGTTGTTGGTCTCCTCCAACGTATCTGGGTTCCCACACTTCTGCTAGCATCTCATAGATAGCCCCAAAAATGGAATTTTTAAGGCCTCTTCCCTTTAGTCTCAAACCAAACCAAACACACTATTCTCCCTCAAACATAAACTAGAGAGCTACAAGCTATAGATGTCTTGCTGATTATTCAAGCTCCTTAAATACCAATACTGAAAAACTAGTGATGCTTGTAAAAGGAGGGGTTTATATAGCTTGGATAGAGGGGAGATAGTTCCCCTTATCATGGGAGAAGGCTTTATCTCTTGGCTTGGTTCCATCCTAATAGGGGAAAGGAGCCCAAAATAACTTCCTCGACTCCATCAAACCCAACCATTTACCACACTTTAAAACAAAACTTCTAGACCTGGAAGCTTCAAATCCATATTTAAAAAACTTTCCAAAATAGGATTGGCGACTGAGAAAAGGTTCAATATCGCCGTACAATGATAGTCCTAGTTTTAATCTCTGTGAATCAGTGCAAGGAGGAAACTGGTCAATAAACTAGGGTAAAAGGAAGATTCTTGGGAAATGATGCAAAAGGGAATCATTATGCTCATGAAGAGGGACATAATGGGAGTTTCTTCATGATGGGAAAGCATGTAGGGTTCACTATAGAGGTCCTCCAAGATCGTATAATGGGGAGTGTAGGGACAATGAAAAAATGTTGTGTAACACCAAGAAAATCAACAAAAGTCCAACATTTCTAGTAGAGGTTGTTCTACACAATATGAAGCCAAAAGTTATGGGAAGGGCCCTTACAAGTTTTGAAATTGCGAAGGGAATCACCTAAGGAAAGATTGCCCATAACACAAGAATGTTGGACCAAAATTGTACAATTCACAGGAGACAAAGACAATCAAATACGTAGCTCAAAGTATACCCAAAATTTACGTAGCAGTGCATAATATCCAATATAATCACCAAGAAGAAAATATAGAGATGGAATATATGATCCATGACCATAAAATTTCGATTTTGATTGACCCTGGTTCAAATTTTAGTTGCATAAGCCCCATTGTTGTTGATAAATGCACATTAAAGAAGGAAGTACACAACGAGTCTTGGCTAGTTCAAATGGACATAGGGACAAATACAAGGATTGAGTATTGGGTGAAGACTTACCCAATCGAATTGAATGGGATTTTGATAGATGCAAATCTCAACATACTTCCACTAGGAGCATATAACGTATTCTTGAGCATGCACTGATTGTATACACATAAGGCAAAAGTAGATTATCATGAGAAAGTTATTAATTTCCTTGAAGAAGATGGAGAGAGAAGAATGTTATAGGGCAAAAGAAAGCATACTTCAGTGAGAATGATCAAAACTATGTAAGCTAGTGCAGCCATAGAAAATGATGTATTTTATTCGTTGTGAATATTTCCAGCAATGCTGAAACTGTAGATAGAGATTTCAGATTTACCATAGTGTTATTTGGGAATGTTGAAACTGATAACAACATAGGATAAGAAGATAATGAGGTCTTGAAAAAATATCTTGTTTTGTAGCAGTACTAGGATGTGTTTCCTCCGGGCATTCCTAGATTTCCTACCTATAGGGAGGTATAATTTTCCATCGAATTAGTGCCAAGGGAAGCTCCAACGTCCAAATCTCCATATAGAATGAGCACCCAGAAATCAATTGAGTTGAAGCTACATCTCAAGGATATGCATCACAATGGGTACATAAGACCGAGTGTGTTCCCGTGGTGAGTGCTTGTGTTGTTCATAAAGAAAAAGGGTGGCATGCTCAGACTATGCATTGATTACAGGTAGTTGAACAAGGTGACCATAAAAAACAAATGTCTCTTACCACAAATTGATGATTTATTTGATCAGTTAAGAGGAGAAATAATCTTCTCCAAAATTTATATGAGATCAGACTAAAATCAAGTGCACATAAAGGATGAGGATAACCATAAAACAAAATTTAGAACAAGGTATGGGCATTATGAATTCATGGTAACGTATTTTGGGCTTACCAATGCACCTCCAACTTTTATTTGCCTTATGAACAAGGTGACGTGCCCTTATTGGATAAGTTTGTCACAACCTTGTTGATGACATTTTAGTCTATTCAAAGATTGAGGAGGATCATGAAGAACATCTGGTTGCAATTCTTCAATTGTTAAGAGAGCATAAGATTTAAGAAAAGCTTAGTAAGTGCATTTTCTTTCAGTCACATATTCATTACTTGGGACACATTGTCTCAAAAGAGGGAGTAACAATTGATCCCAAGAAGGTCAAGGCTATCAAGGAATGGCCAACACCTAGAAATGTGGTTGAAGTTAGGTCCTTCATGGGACTGGTATGCTATTACAGGAGACTTATTGATAATTTCTCCAATATTGGTTTCCTACTTACAACTTTGGAGAAGAAAGGAAAGAGGTTTGAATGGACTGTTAATTATGCTACAAGCTTCAATAAGCTTAAGATGTTGTTGACCAATGCAACAATGTTGAGAATAACATATCCTAAAAAAGATTTCATTTTATGCATAGATGCCTATAAGGAGGGACTTGGTGGAGTCTTGATCCAAGAAAGACAAGTGGTTTGTTATGAACCACGAAAGCTAAATGAACAAGAACAAAATTATTTATCTCATGAGTTGGAATTGGTTGCCATCATACACACTCTAAAAATGTGGAGGCACTACCTCCTTGGTAGAAAATTTATCCTAATGATTGATCATGGAGGGTTGAAGTATTTGTTTCAACAACCTAAATTATATGTTTGGTAAGCCAGATGGTTTTCCACACTCAATGAATTTTATTTCAAGATCAAATACATTAAGGGAAATGAGAATAGAGTAACCGATGTACTCAAAAAGAGGGTGCAATCAAACCATTCAACATCCATAAGTTCCCGTGGGAATGATCTTGAAGAAAATATTAAAAACATTGGGAAACAAGATGAAAAGTATCAACAATTAAAAGAGAATTTACATCAAGGCTCTCAAGGAAATGAAGGTAAGGACTATTGCCTTAGAGAAAAGGGGTTCATTAAATTCAAGAACAAAATTTATGTCCCAAATAGTAGCGACTTGAAGAAACTCATATTAAAGGAGTTTCATGCCAAGACATATTATAGCCATCACATATATCAAAAGACTCTAGTGGCCATGAAGACATTTTATTGGTGGTAAATTTTGAAAAGAGAGGTGGTTGATTTTATCTCCAAATGTATCAAATTCCAACAAGTAAACTTTAAGTCCAATAACACAGTTGGTTTACTGCAGCCGATTCCCATTCCAAATGGAAGTGGGAGGTGATTTACATGGATTTGATTACAAGGCTGCCAAAGACTCCAAAACAACATGATGAAATCATGGTAGTGGTTGACAAGTTGAGAAAGGTGGCTGACTTCGTAGTTGTTAAATCTACAAATTCAACTATCGAGGTCGCTCAAGTTTTCATAAAGGAGATTGTGAGACTACATGGAGTTCCCAAGAAAATCATCTCTGATAGAGATGCCAAATTCACTTTAAAATTTTGGAGAGAATTATTTGTAAGCTTGGAAATAGAGCTAATGTTTAGCACAACATATTATTCTCAGACCAATGGGAAAATAGATAGAGCAAACAAAATTCTTGAAGACATGCTAAGAATGTATTAATGCACCAGCCCAAGAAGTGGGAAGAGTACCTTCAACTTGTGGATTTTGGATACAATAATAGGTATAAAGAGTCGTTAAGAATGATCCCATTTAAAGTGCTTTATGGGAGGAGTTGTAACACTCCTATCAGTTGGAGCGATACAATGAATAAGGTCTTTATCAGGCCTGACATTCGTTTGCATTATGGTACATGTGTTGTCCTTGATGGCAACCCACAAACAAGTTAGTTCAGAATGAGTTGTATTAAGTTGTATATGTCATTTCACCTAGTCCAAGTAGCATATGCAAGTGGGTTCACAGAACAAAAGGAGCTTATACGTATGCACACATGTTCACAGAAGGAAAAGTGTGTATGAGATGAAAATTAAGGTTAAATAATACCAAGGGTCCATACCATGGTATTATCCCACAATATTAAGCGGAATAACAGTTATATGATTCCATCTAAGAATACCATAGGTTCTAAGTGTTGTTTTTGTCCGAGGTATTGAAAAAGGCTCTAAGTATATAAGAAGGAGAAGACCAAAGGACTTTGTTGCAAGTAATGAATATATTATGAAGAGTTAAATCAAAAGAAAATATGCATGTTATGTGTTTTTGATGCTTTGCTTGATTTGAACTAAGTATGCATCTGAGTGTTTGATGATGGATGAGATCTAATGATGGATCAGGATCATAAGACCTGAAATGACTTATCATTATGTGATCTGATAATGGATAGGCTAGATATGAGTGCTAACAAATTTTTTGTCCTTTAAATGCTATGATGTGGGTATATCTAAAGTATGGAATAGCTGTGAAGTTATAAGCTATTATTTATAGATATATACGCCGATTCGCCTTGGTGAAAGCACGCATAAGAAACGTTTGTTGTTTAGAGATGACTGATCTATTTGATCAGTGTTGTTGTTTTACTACTATTTTTCAATGATGTCTTCAGTAGATTTGAAAGTAAAACTGATTGTATAAGGAGATTGAGTCTGGTTGATTGATTGATTGAGTAAGAAGAGTGATCTTTGTTGTTATCTATTTAGAACTCTGTAATATGACATTAGATATTCAAAATGTCATTGGTTGGTACAATTTTTGGTCCATAGGTTTTATGATTTAGTATATTTAGAGTCATACGTAGGTTGGGTTACAAAAAGTACTGTATACATGCAGGTTGGCTTCACTGAAGTAGCGTATACATTTTAACATATGATTTTGAAGGTTGCAGTTGGGTCTGGTTATTGTTGCAGTATTCTGGGTTCAGCTCTATGTTCTGGTGACAATGATCTGATTGTTTAGATTGACTGATTGTTGATAAATGAAAATGTATTTGATTTTTTTATTACAATAGTAATTGATTTTGAGCTTCAATGTTACTAATGGGTCTAGTATGAAAATTTGATGAAACATGGCCTACACATTGTGTTGTTACCAGGAGTATCTAGTCTGAAAATTTATGAAACGTGGTCCCTAGAGGAAGAGTGAAGGTGGTAGCCTTCTGCAGGTTGGCGCTTACGTACTGGTAAAAATATCAGCCAATACAAGAGCTAGGGGGTTGTAGCTTCCTTCTAGTAGAAGCTGGAAAATGATTGAAGGTTATAGCCTTCAGCAGGTAGATCCATGTGTACTGGAAAAAGTCTGCACTAGTACAAAAATTGTAAACACTTTTTATTATAAGAAGATTGAAGACTGAGACGACAACAATAGTGGTTTGTTCCCACATTAGGTTTCCACCTAAAAAATCCTAGTGTTCATGTGTGCTTCTTATGTGTGTTGACTTATTCTGTTCTTATTGCATCTGTATACTACTTAGTAAATAAATCACACGCTGATTTAAGACAATGAATTAACTATTTATAAAAGTTTAGTATGTATATGTTGGTTTCATTCTTTACAGGCACAGACATACACTGGTTGGTTTCGGTAAAATAACGTATACAGTTTGAAAAGGAAAATAATTATAGTGAAAGTTTAAATACTAATTCACCCCCCCCCCAGTATTTTTCCCAACAATTGGTATCAGAGCAGGTCCTTTAGAAGAAGCTTGATCGCTTGAAGGAATATCTCTCGAGATGAGAAATCATGAAGGAATGGGATCTATCAAACCACCAATCTTCAATGGAGATAAATTAACATTTTGGAAGACAAGAACCAGGGCCTATCTTCAGTCACTTGGCACTGATGTATGGGAAATTGTGGAAGGATGATATCAATATCCAACAATAGTCCCCATAGATCTAGCATAAAATAAAGCATATGAAAACAATGCTAAATTCATCAATGCATTATTGGGAAATCTATCAGAATCAGAATTTGTCAAAGTCATGCAGCTTAACACATCCAAAGCAATATGGGACAAAATCATTTAGAGCTACGAAGGAGACTCCCAAGTAAAATGTACTAAGCTCCAAACTCTTAGAATTGAATATGAAACTCTCAATATGCATAGTGATGAAATTATTGTTAGTTACTTTTTACGAGTAGATGAAAACAATAAATCGTATGAATAATCTAGGTGAAGAAATAAAGAAGGCTATTATAGTAGAGAAAATTTTAAGATCTCTAAGATATCTATCTTCTAAATTTGAGTCAAAAGTATCTGCCATTGAAGAAAAGTAAGATGTATAATCTATTACTGTTGTTCAACTTCATGGAATTTTAACTGCCTTTGAAATGAGGAAAGGAGGTCCATCAAAAATCAGAGAAGCTGCTTTCAAATCCTCTGGAAAGGGAAAAGAAAAGGAAGATCTCAAGGAATCAGGACATATATCAAAAGAAGACGAGGTAAACTTTGTGAAGAAACTTCAACTGGGTACCAGAAGGTTCAAAGGTAAGCTTCCTTTCAAATGTTTTGCTTGTGGTAGAGTTGGTCATTATGCTGCCAAATGTCCTCATAAAGATAACCATGACAAAGGAGAGAATTTTTCAAAAGGTAATAGGAAACAATTTGTTAATAGAATAAGTTATTATACTCATGAAGATAGTGATGGCTTATCTAATAGTGATGATGGTGAATATGAACAAGATATTAAGCTACTCATGGCGTATGAAAATGATGATTTTATGGATGCCTTAGAAGAATAAGATTTTCTTGAAGACATCACTCATGTTAAAATTTGTTTGGAAGAAAAGAATATGGTCATAGACACTTTGACACATAAACTCACTGAAAGGGAACAACACAATGAGAAATTAGAATGTGAAATAGTGGGTCTAAGAAAAGAAATTGAGAAGACAAAATCTTTGAATCTTAATTTTGCTAAAGGATCAGAAGCATTAGATGAAATCATCAAAGTTCAACGTTCTCCTCTTATAAAGACTGGTCTTGGATACACTGGAGAAACATCCCAACCAGAAACGCCTTCAACCATCACCAGAAGTTATCTTGATTCAACAAAACTAGTGAACAATTTGTCAATACTTAGCAAAAGCCTAAAAGTACTCCCCAGATAAATCATGCTCATTTTACTCCAAAGGTGAACATCAATAGAAGCACAAACCAAAAGGTGAACAATACCAAAATATTTTATAACCACATAAACTTATTCTTTAATGGATAATGTTTGTCATGTTATAACTTTGGTCATAAGGTTGCTCAATGTGTTGCTTACAAAACTATCATCACTAGCGAAGCAAGAAAACAAAGGAGCGTGACCGGAATCGAGAAGAGCTCTTATAATAACTTTTCTCCTCTTGAAGATGAAATTGAATGTTCATTGTGCAATAACTTTGGTCATGAAGAATTTGAATGTAGGAGAAAATTTCGTCCAACATATCAAAAGGCGCAAACATCATCCAAATCCAAGGTATGGAAAAAGAAGGAACTACAGTCAGAAAGATGTGGCATAGCTTTGTTTGCAGAAGGACAAGAAAATCAGTGGTACATTGATAGCGGATGCTCAAAACACATGACAGATGACAAAGATAAACTCATTTCATACAATGCTTTAAAAAAGGAAAAGAATGTCTCTTTTGGAAATGACACACCAACTGTCATTAAAGGTGAAGGTTTTGTTTATCTAAAAGAAAAGGTTAAAGACGGAAATGTTATGTATGTTGATGGTTTAAAGCATAACTTGTCAAGTGTTAGTCAAATGTGTGATCAAGGAAATGAAGTTGTGTTTCAATCAAAAGAATGTGTGGTTCATGAGCTTGACATAGGAAAGACCATAGTCAAAGGTACAATAACTCCAAGCAATCTATATATACTAAAAGGAGGTCAAGAACAATGTTATCTAAGTAAAATAGAAGAGAATTGGTTATGGCACAGAAGATTGGGGCATCATATTGTTATACATGGTATGTACTTTTTATTTTTATGTCTTTGGATCATAATAGATTGCTATGACAACTTCATTTGTCATGGGTCCTTCATACTATTGGTGTGAATTGGCCTCTATCACTAAAAATGGAGCTAATGAGTCATACAATACTTAGTTTATCTTGTTGATGATGTTTTCATACTAAGCCATATCTTGTCTTTTTGCTTAAATTTCTATGTAGTCCATTGTTACGTAGGAGTTAGAGTCGCAAAGGAATAAACCCCTTATAGCATGCGAAGATTCTGAAAGCTGGTACACTCCAAAGTAGAAGGATACAATTTAGGTCCTAGAGCTCCTCCTCCCAAAATTCTTTGACAATGATGAGACCAAGTGCTTCATAAGCACAAATGGAACCCCAAATAAATCCCAAGAGAGATTGTGGTCCATTGATAGAATTTACAAATCAGGGGGCCTAGGTAGCCCCAATCGGGGAAGATGAGGTTGGACCCAAGAATAAGAGCTAATTCTAGGAAAAAGATGAGGGACAAAGGTGCAAACAGGGTGACTCCTATCCTAAATTTCTTGCAATGCTGACTCTATCCAGCCAACCCTAGAATAATAAACCAATGTTACTTGCCTTTATGAACTTGATTTGAATGGGATAATTAGTTTGCTATACTAAATTCCTTTTCATAATATGTTAAAAGTTATTAAGGATTCATGAGGATAATTTCAAGTTTAAACATGATTTTTTGAGTGTTTTTATGTAAATTTCATATACAAATTAACATAAACAAATGACTGAACAACAACATATAACATAAATGAACATCACCAAAATAGTATAACAATAGCACATGATGAAGGATTTCACCCCACCTGGACTACGTCTCCTTGGTCTAGCTTCTAATGGCTTGACCCTCTCTATTATTCTCAAAAGTGTGAGTACATCAATTTATAATGCTTAGATAGCTCTGAAACTTGTTCCAATGGCTCAAGAATGCCTAAAATTTCCTGTCTAGCCTCTTTCTGCTCCTGATTTGGTAAAAAACCAAAGAAGTTATGGCTTCCCCAAGTCTTTCTACTAATCACACCACAAATTCCCTAAAACCTGGCACCATCCTACAAATTTTCCCCAAATTGTGCTAACAGAGCATTGATTTCACCGATTTTTAGGCGAAATTGTCGGGCACATTAAATGGCCTATAAGGCTTTAATTTCAAAATTTATGGTCATGCGGGGGCATGCACTCGAGGCTAAGGCCAACGGCCCCCTCCAGTTGACCGGGCCCCTCACTCCATTTGCTGATGGTCACATTGGGATGGTGCGTCCAAGAGATGGCCCCTCCCCGGAATGCGCAATACATTAATGTTAAATACATGCCGCCACCATACGCTATTAAGAACTATTGGTGTGGCGCGTTGGTAGAAGGCTTGGCTTTGATGATTGGAGGTCGCAGGTTCGACCCCCGCTGCTACTGTCTGGACCTTAAACAAACTTTTGGTGGCCCCGGGTTGTCACGTGGCGGCCTCTGGATGGGCCATGTGTCAGCCTGTGGTTGGTCACCTTCCAACCAATAAAATTCATCCAAAACTAAACAAATCACATCATGCCACTTGGCACCACATAATTCACCGAAGGCCTGTTGACAAGTCAACCTTGGCACCTCAGCGTACACAGTCAATGCCACATCAACAATATGAACTGCTAACTGGGCTGTTACATTTTGCAAAGATTCCCCTGTTTAGGAAAACGAAAAGAGCATGATACTAGGAGCATACGGTGTCTACTTCGTGCGAAACAAGTTGCACCAGATTTAGGATGACGAGAACTACATGGTCGTTCAGGTTCCACACTGATCCGACAAATTTGAATTTTGTGTTATTTTGTGAGCACCTGATCATTCCTCCCCACTAGAAGCCTTTTGGACCCCAAAAGATCACTTTCAATTGTCCAGTAGGTGAGGGTACATTTCCCTCACATTTCCAATTTCGATCCATTTGGCTTTTGAATGTTTTTTTCCTTTAAGCACCACTCAAAGGTAGTCCACACTCATTTTGAAGACCTTGTTCTTTTGTCAAGAATGGTGTCTTGCTGTATTTCATCAAGGTATTTAGGAGAAAAATCCTTAATGGAATGAATTTGGACATTTTCTCCTTGATCTTCAATTGAAGGAGGCTCATACAACCTTAAGTTCTCAACATTAACAACAACATAAATTTGCATATACGAAGGCAAATCCAACCTGAAGGCATTGTCATACAATCTTTTCTAGAATTCTGAATGGACCATATCTAATTGGTTTCAATTTTTTACCTTCTCCTTGGAGCCTCTCTTTACTAATGTGAAGCCAAGCTTCATCACCGACTTGGAACTTGTGATCTACCTGATGCTTGTCGTGCCTTGTTTTGTAATTGCCTTTTCTCTTTTCAAGCCGATATTATACTATTTGATGTACCATTTAGAGTCATTCAATGAACTCCTTGGCTTTGTCCATGTTACCATCAATAAAAACATCCTTCTTACCAAGATGATACAATGCATTATGATGCAAATGGTAAACAAATTTCTCTACTTGATTCCTTTGACTCAAGCTTGAATGTACATCTTGAAAGTATGTATTTTGCTAATCATAAATTTCATGCAAAACAAAATGATGCTTGAGGAATGTAGTTACACAAATAATATACATAGGGAGCATATCAACACAATTATCACTTATACCTTTCTTATTTCTCTTGACCAAGTGGGATAGTAGAATAAAACCCATCCAATGAAAGTGCATTTGTCGTTGCAACTTTATCACTGTACCATTGAAAATTTCTGAATGAAATGAAATGGACTTACCATGTTGCATAAGGATTGTGCCCATGGCATAGCCGCACACATCAACCTAAAACTCAAATGACTTTTTCAAGTCTAGAAGAGCAATTATAAGGGCTGAACTGATATTTAGTCTCAAAGCATCAAATGCCTCTTGTTGTTTGCCTCCCCATTGGAAGACCTTTTGCACAACTGCTAATGAATAAAAATGAGCTACAATAGAAGAAAAATTAACAAAAATTTTCCTCCAACATTGGGTTTCTCCAAAAAACCTCTTATCCAGAAGACTATCTTGAGCGTTGACCAATCCATAATGGTATCTATCTTGGATATGTCTAACTTCAGCTCACCTTCTCCAATATTATGGACGAAGTACATAAAATAAGTTTTACCGAACTCATACTTTGACATCTTAAATAAAACATGTTCTTGACTTATGACATCAAGTAATTTTCTCTCGTACATGACATGTTCATAATGAAATTTTCTGAAAATGAAAATGTCATCTAAGTAGAGTATCATGTCTAGAAATGGCTTGAATACATCTTTCTTCATATGCATGAAAGTAGAAGGAGAATGGCAAAGACCAAAAAGCATAACAATCCATTCAAACAAACCTTACTTGGTTTTGAATGTCATCTTCCATATGTCTTCTTCAACAACTCTACTTTGATGATAGCCACTCCTTAAGTCCCATTCAATGAAATGTTTTCCATTCTTCTTGGGCACAAAAACAATAAGTGCACCACATGGTGAAGGAGATGGTCGGATGATCCTTTTGTTCAACAATGCTTGGATTTTCTTTGTTATTTCTTCACTTTCCCTTCTTGACATCCAGTGCATGGAAATGCTAGGAAGAAGACACTTTTGCTACACTAATATTTCATGTTGGATTCTCCTCTTGGGAGGAAATCCATTTGATTTCTAAAACACCTCATCATCATGGTTAACTACATCAACCAAATCAGTTTTTAATTTTTAATTACAACCATCAAATGCTTCATAATCAACATCAATATTGTGTTTGATCATAAGAAGCACTAAATTCTTGCTTGAATTCACTGGTCTTTTCATTTTCCTTGCATTAACTAATGAAAGATTTAGTTTCTTGCGATGAGCTATCACAATATAATCCACACCATATTTGAACAAGTGGTACTTGTTTTCATGGTGATAGAAGATTTCTTTTCTATCATAGAGGTAAGGACTATGCAAAACAATTCTTGAAATATTAAGCGGTACAACATCTAATTCAACTTTGTCATTGAAGTTTGTTGTGATTGCAAACCGAAGAATACATTTTATTGTAACCTATAAGTTTGTGTCCTTGCATATCCAACCCAATGGATATGGTTTGGAATATAAAATGGTTTCAAGATTGAGTTTCTTAACTAAGTCTTTAGATATCAAGTTGGATTGCGACCCACTATCAAATAGTGTGTCGATTTTTGTATGTTTTGAGGTTACCCTCTGTTGTAGACATTTTTGGGCACTTCAACCCCAATCATAAATGTCCATAAAATGAGGGCTCCTTAGTCCCTAAAAGTGTTGCTTCACTGCCTAAAGGAACAAGGTCAGCTGATTACATCACCTCCCAGAAGTTCTCCACTGAAAATTGCTCATAAATGGTCAAAACTGGACCATACTGAAAGCTCAGTGCAGAGGGTGCGATGCATATCACCTTCCCAGTGTACAAGGTGTGATGCATACTGAATTTCTCCTCTGTAGGGTGCGATGGTCGGGAATGGACAAATGGCAGGGACAAAAACGCGAGGTGGAAGATCATGGAATCTTCTAGAAGCTTCCCCTCTAACACTTGCCTCTCTATTTTTGACCAAGGATGAGTAAGAGATCATCATTCTCCAAGTGGAACCAGTAACTATCATAGAGAAGACACTAATCAAGATCCCAGAATATGACTCACCTCTCTGTAATCATCTATATATGGATCCATCATCACAGAGATCCAGAGGCTCGAATTTTGTATCTTATAGAGAAGTGCTATTGGTTTTCTGGTGTACATTCATAGTGTTGGGTGATCTAAGCTTTACTTGAGGTGAAGAAGGCCTTCTTAGCTGGAGGATGATGCTGGGCCAAAATATATGGTTGTAATCCTCTTGCTACTTTTCATCTTAATAAAGCTATTCTTGTTTTCTTCCATATTCTTGTGTACTTGTTTATATATGCATTTATATGGTTAACATACATCTGGTCCTATGTTATTTATGAATATAGATCTTTGTTTTCTTCGATAGTAGTATGTTGTTGTGATTCCACAGGTTCTTTTGAAGCTAGGCAGACGAAGAAGAAGCGGCGAAGCTCTATCAAGAAGGAGAGGAAATCGAGCGCAAGACCAAGGTTGGTCTTCTTGGTTCTCCTCTTGTCTATTTTCATAAAAGAAAATGAAAGTAGACTTTACTTGTTTATTTCTAAGATAGCCACCCATCTTAGTGGGAATAGCAGCATCCGAGTGGACACTATTCCCGGTAACAAAATGGTGACTCCACTGGGAAGTGACTAGATTGTTTGTTAACCTATCTTTGTTTATTTTATAAACTTATAGACAGAGTCTGAAGCCTAGCCAGCTAGCCTTCGAACTACATTTGTTATACAAATGCAAAGTAGATCAATGTTGCTTCAGTCTATCTTCGGGTTTTGTTTATGAATTAAACAATTGATATGCAAACAGTCTAATTGCCCTAAGTGGTGGCTCTAGTAACCTCCTTAGATCTACCCCTATGATTTATTTATACTGAACATCACCTACTCGGCCTAAATCCCTGAACTGAATTGAAAATTGTGAGTAAAAACTCATTCAAAGTCTTGCACCAGTACCATCACACCCTGCCTTCAAGGTAGTTTGTATGCATCGCACTTCCCGAGTGCAATAGGTGCGCTGCATACTGAATTCACAATGTGACAGGTGCGATGGTCAGGGAAGGTTAACTTTACCTTCAGACTTTGGTTTTTTCCTCACTGTTTTTAGTCCTATTCAAGAGTTTTGTTGTCTGTGGTCAATGTATTTCTGTGAAAACCCCCTTCTCTTACATTATTCCGCCTCCATAGTGCAAAGAACTGTAGGTGTTTTTATGTATTGTGCGTCATTTTCAGTTCTCTTTTGCAAAAAAGTAGCATAGTCGAACTGTCGTTTCTTGATCTGAAAGTGTCGTAGCTATCGTTTTCAGTTTTAGAAGACAATCCCATTGTTCTTAATAGTCGATTATACAGTTACTATTGCATATGATTTGAATTAATAGTTTTTAAAGTGTCGAAAAGCAATTTTCATTTCAAAATTGCAAAGTGTCTCTCTTACCTTCACTTCATTTTGAAAAGAAATTTGTTGAGTATTGTCGCTTTGAAAGTAATTCAGATTTGCACATAGATTTCTTATCATCATTCATACATTAAGAAGGCTGAAAACCAAATACATGCATGTGCATTTGCATTTTGACTGCTTGCTTTGATTTAGGACAGTGCATTTAGCATGTGGCTCTGTGCTCTTTTGCAGAAAGATTCTTAACTTTCTTTCCTTAGTAGCTAGGATTTTCATTGCCAAAAGAAGATTAAACGTTTGTTTATCATCTTAGAGTGCATTTTAGGAATTGTATACACATCACGCGGCGAACCTGAAAGGCAAATTTTAAAGCAAGATCAACTTAAAATAAATTTAATGAATCTAACAACGCTTTGGAACCTAACGCACAACATCTAGAGGTCTAGGCTAGAGACATATTCCGGCGTCATAAAACCTGGTAACTATTGTTTTCATCGTTGGTTGGGTGATTCCTTCACTCTGAGATGGCAAGTGCCAGTACAGACTTGTGCTCCCACATACCATCGAGTATATATTGGGAGACCACAATAGGCTGCATCATTTATCCTTAGGAAGCCATGTCTGTCGCCCTATCGATCGTAATGCACTGAACACAACATTCGGGAAGATTGACTACCGTACCGTAAAAAGTATTCTGCAGTTTTGCGATTGGTTTGGTAATCCCCTCCGCCTAGATCTCCAGAGAAGTCTATTTTGCTCCTTTTCAGACTCCTGAAAAGAAAAGGTCCATCTGAGCACTTGTCACTTCAGGCTCACTAAAAATTGAAGGCGACTAGAGTCATCTTTTGTTTTTTCTCAACTCTTAAAAATTGAAAAAACAAGTTGTGTCAAAGCGTCTAAAATTTATTTTAATCAGAATAACGTCATTGTTCCCTCGTTGGTCTTAGAATTTAGTCTCCCTTCATCGCAAGTTCCTGTAGAATCGCTAGGAAATCTTTTGGATAAACTAAATATGTCTAAACAACCTTTGACATCCAGGACTGTGTCATCTGATGCAGTAGTAGCAGAACCTCCTACTGCTACTCCAACAATGTTTGTTGGTGTACCATCTGTCCCGGCAAGTTATCAACAACAAGCCGGAGTCCAATCAGGGATTGTTTCGACGACATGGTCAGTTCCTATTTCTTCATCCGGATTCTCATCTGGTATTTCCAATGTTGAAACTCAACAAATTGATCCAATGTGTCTCCAAAGGCCAATCTACCCTTTAAGTACTGGATTTCCACCATATGGGGGGCAGTATGCCTTTTCATTGTTCCCTCCTGGAGAACAACCATATGGGAGTTTAAAACAAAGTTCATGTCAAACTGGAATTACATCCAGCTGTTGGGTACCAATACTGCCTCAGAAACCAAGGGTTGTATATTCAATGCAACCAGTCCACCCTGTGTCAAATATTCCCACTATACCTGCTATGGTGACTGCATAGCAAGTACAAGTGTTACCTATTGTATGTCAACCCCAAGTTTCTCAGGTTGCAATACAACAACCTCTTGTCTCAGCGATTCAATCACAACCTCAGGTTAGTGCCTCCTTATCTGGAGTGACTCAGGCGCAAACAGGTACTATGACTCCTCATCTTGGTCAATCATCCAGTATTGGACAACAACAAATGGTACATCAACCATGGCTGGTTCAATATCAACAACCGTAATTCCAGCAATCATATCAGGGACTTGAGCAACAAGTCTTTGTAACTAATGGGCAACCGCATTTCCAAAGTGGTTATCAACAACCATACTATAATGGTTATGCCCATCAACCTTATCAAAGTTACTAGCATCAAATACATTATGCTAGTATGCAAAGACCCACTGCTCAGGCGATTCCATCTTATCCTGGGTATGCTTCGACTAACCTGAATCAACAGTTTCCCTTTGTAGCAACTCTAGAATTACCATATCTAAATAGGCTGACGAATGATCCAATTACTTATACCCCTTGGTGGCTGGTGATTCCTCATAAACTTCCGTCAGATATTCCTAAATTTAATGGAAATCCGGGTGAAGACCCATCGAATCATGTGATGACCTTTTGATCTATGGTGTTCATCAAACACTCTCAATGATGATTCGATCAGGCTTCGCCTTTTTTAGCGAACATTAAATGGTCTGGCAGCAAAATGGTATATCGAATTTCCTAGAGCTTCGTTTGATAACTTCAGTACCCTAGCCACAACCTTTTTAACCCATTTTCAGTTACCCATAAGCTACGAAATGGGAACAGAGCTTCTTACCAATTTCAAACAAACAACAGCCACTCACATATCCAATCATATTCATGAGTGGCGACGTCGTCGTAGAATGGTAAAAACATATGTTCCTGATTGGCTATTGGCTGAATGGTTTATTAAGTTATTGTTACCTTCTATTACAGAAGATGTGGCAAAGGGAGGAGTCGTCACTGAAGGGCAAGTTATTTCTCATGCACAATATCTAGACTTGATCTATACTTAGTCTGGCACGCTCTACGATAAAATCCTTGATGCTCCTAGACCGGATTTTTCCGTTCCTCCCCCTCCTAAATCAAACAAAGACTCTCATGCCGGTAATGGCGTGATAGGTACGACTAGCACGAAAACCATAAAGGCTACGTCAAAGAAAGCTTGTATGGTTTCTCGTCAAAAAGGAAATGACAATCTTCTTGCCTCGGAGGTTAATGTCATGTCGACTGACAAAGGCAAAGAACCAAAGCAACCAGAAGGCAAGAAGAAAAAGAAAGGGAAAAAGAAGAAACAAGAGGAGTCATCTCCTAAAAAATCTTCTGCAAACCCTTATGGGAAAAGGAAACCTCCTTCAGGGTGTCAGATATGCGATAAGGATCATCAAACAAAAGATTGTCTATATAAAGTTGAGCTTAGAAAATTATTCAAGAATTCAAAAACCTCAGCGGTATTGACTGATTCGTTTCTAAACCCAGGAACAAACTTGGTTGCTAGCAACAATGCTTCCCCGTCCCGAGTGCTTATGTTGTCCATTTCAAAACAACAAAATGATGCTTTGATATCGAAAAGGAATAAAGATTACGAAAATCCACGGCTGTCGAACAAAAAGGCTACAGATCAACCTAGTAGTTCGACAACAACTTCGACCGAAGTTATGCCACCCATCATTTCTGAGCTAACGATCAAGCCGCCAAAGGGAGTAGTACACAAATCGACATTTAATCCTCATGCCAGGGCAACACAACATTATAATATAGTGGAGGATCTAACCCAATTGCCGTCCGCTATGTCGACACTTGAGGTACTGCAAAATTGCCCCTCCCAAAAGTAGGCTTTATTATCAGCGATAGGTGGGATTGACCCAACGGATTCCAATCTTGTGGCCTTTGATCACAAAGGATATGACCCTCAGTTACCAACTCAACTAGCTTTCCTTATTCAAGTGAAAGCCCTCAACAAAACTATTCATCGAACAATTATTGATGAGGGGGCATCTACATGTATTATGTCAATGAGTTGCTGGAAAAATTTAGTCTCACCACCCTTGTCGCGATCGTCAACGACGTTAAAAGCATTTGATGGGCGAACATACACTCCATATGGGATTTTAAGTAACTTGCAAGTCGAACTGGGGGAAAACAGTAGAAATTGATGTTGAAGTTATCGACGGAAACCTCGATTACAACATCCTACTGGGAAGGCCCTGGATATATGCTATGGCTGTCGTTGTGTCGACGTACTTCAGAAAGATTGCATTTCCCTTCCAAGGAGGAATCACAGTCGTCGACCAACAAACATTTCTCCCCAACAGTTCACAAGTTACAGGAAGCATTCCGATGATCCACGGAAGCTCTCAGTCGCTTCAAAATATCGGATTAGGTCTCCTAAGAGACCCTTCCTTAATGGGGACTTTTGCCCTTCCACCTTTGAGTAAGCTGGCAGAAGTGGCCACAGTGGAAACCTGTCCCATGAGATCTTCTACATCAACAAAAATGAAGAAGAACTCAGAACATTTTGATAGTGTGGATCATCGTGAGGCATTGCCTCTGAGCCCTACCATAGCTACATCATCTGATGATCAATTCAGTGATGTTGTACATTATGTACTGGGGGCATTGGAACCAGATCTTTCCTTCATAACCCCTTATGAGT
>APFE030751757.1:26579-41570 GCA_000404065.3 Pinus taeda
TCCCTTTCCAAATCGAGTCTTTCAAAGATCTCGAAGGTAAACCTTCATTCCAACCACCGAGTTGAATGAAATGAAGCTTGGGGGGCATGCACCTCGATTTCCGTTATTATGTTGGGGGCATGCAAACTTATGGCGAGCAATGTTACCGCAAGGTTCAAGCTCATTAAAAAATAAACCCTCCACGAGCAGTTTTAGCGCATAGTTCAAGCTCGTTAAAAAATAAACATAAGTCATGAGCAAATGTTTCCCCCAGCATTTAAGCTCATTAAACAATGAACAAGTAAATAACCATTGTGAATGCCTTATCGCCAGCTTTTGAGCCTTAGTTGTTATCTCGCCATCACCTCCACTCTATTTTAGCCGATCATTCACCCCCATATGATTGTTTACCCCTTCGAGGAACATCTGCGAAGAGTGATTCTATTAGCCATCCTTGTGACACTGCCGCGATTGGAAAATTCCAAATCTTACCTAGAATCAACTGCTACCCGAAACCATCACTCGTTCCTCAAAAATGAGTCTTCTTTAAGCTCTTTTCACCTGACTCATAAAATATGAAAAGATTGCCAAGCGATTGGCCTCTCCGACTCGTTAAAGTCATCGAAAGTGCTATCCCTCCTCTAGATTTTAGTCTTTTTGGACCTGAGGGATTATTACACAAAAAGATCGAGCGCTTGTCTTTCTCAGCTCGTTAAAACTATCAAAAATTCATCCCTTTTGTATTATTTTATGCTTTTTTGGACTCAAGGGATTGCATGACGAAAAAGAATCGTTGGAGTCTCCTTTCCGTTCCTTTCAGACTCTCTAAAATTTAAAGGGACCGAGTTATCTTTGTCGTTAAACTCATTAAAAATGAATAGCGACAAACTCGTCCAAATGGACGAGAACAAGTTTCACTGTTGCTAGGCTCGCTAAAATATAGCTACAGGTTCGCCCGAAGGGCGGATTATAGAACAAACATATGTTATTCTCCTCAAGCTTGACAAAAATAAAGAGGTACTGGTCAACAATGACTGGAGAAAATTGGGAAGAAAACTTGAAGAAACTTTATTGGTAGCAAGTCGCTCTTGAACATGACACTTTCCTTCCACATCCATGCTGGGTTGGGTTGTTCCGTTCACTGGTCATTACCATTGGTCCGTCACACCATCCGTCTTTGGGGTTAACGCTACCAATCCATTGTCAGTGTCGTCGTTATGTTCAAGAGAAGTCATTCAGACAATTCACCTGTGTCTCACCCACTGTAATACATTCATGCTCCATTCCTTCATGACCGCCACCCTAAACCATGTATTGTCAAATTGCTTTCATCTCCAAAATCATTTGCTTCGTTCCTTGTCGTTGATGTGGGATTCATTAAGGCCCTTTTGCGACGGGTCACTTCTTGTCGACATCAGCTCGTTATCCAAGAAGTTGACTTAGGAACAACCCTTTCAGTACTTTGAAGCTTGCATGCCTTAATGGCAAGTTTCTCACTTTCGGCGACAGGTTTACATCATTGGCCTTCGACCGAGAAATTTTACGTGGTGTTCGATGCCAAGTCCTTTTTCACACCATGTGAATTGTACTGTAGTACCTTGAGGGTCATTGTCATTATTGGTGATTCCTCTCGTGCCTGTTAACAGCTTACATCATTGGCTGGTAATCAGGCGATGTCTTTCCATGTTTAACTCCAAAACATTTTTTCACATGGATCGACTTGTACTCCGAGTGAAGATTGAACGAGTTTTGAAAACCCCGGCTCTAGTTTCATCCATCCACGTTGTGATATATTCAGGAATATAAAGACATCAAGTGTACATCATTGCCGAACAGATGATCATCCAAATCAAAGGATGATGAGTCCATATCATCAGTCTATCACACAAACGATTATGTGTCCTATGTACATGAAAATGAATTTATAAAGCTGAGCATGGGAATGCCCACCTCAGCTAGATCATGAAAAAATGTTGTCAAAATAATGTATTGTATTATATCTTATTACAGGTCACCTCCCAGCTCAGAAAAACTTCGGATCCTCATAGTAAAGCATTTCACCCGACATCAGAAAGATTAACGACCTCATGCTTTAGGGGGCAACTATTGTAGACATTTTTGGGCACTTCAACCCCAATCATAAATGTCCATAAACTGAGGACTCCTAAGTCCCAAAAGTATTGCTTCACTGCCTAAAGGAACAAGGTCAACTGATTACATCATCTCCTAGAAGTTCTCCACTGGAAATTGCCCATAAATGGTCAAAACTGGACCATACTGAAAGCTAAGTGCAGAGGGTGCGATGCATATCACCTTCCCAGTGTACAAGGTGCGATGCATATTGAATTGCTCCTCTGTAGGGTGCAATGGTAGGGAATGGACAAATGGCAGGGACAAAAATGCGAGGTGGAAGATCATGAATCTTCTAGAAGCTTCCCCTCTAACACTTGCCTCTCTATTTTCAACTAGGGATGAGTAAGAGGTCATCATTCTCCAAGTGGAAGCAGGAACTATCAGAGAGAAGACACTAATCAAGATCCCATAAGATGACTCACCTCTCTATAATCATCTATATATGGATCTCTCATCATAGAGATCTAGAGTATGGAATTTTGTATCTTATAGAGAAGTTCTGTTGGTTTTCTGGTGTACATTCATAGTGTTGGGTGATCTAAGCTTTGCTTGAGGTGAAGAAGGGCTTCCTAGCTGGAGGATGATGTTGGGTCAGAACATATGGTTGTAATCCTCTTTCTAATTCTCATAATAATAAAGCTATTCTTATTTTCTGGTGGGCTCCAGTATTGCATCAATAATGCTGCAACTCCTGGGACTCCCTTCTTTACTTTTATCAACCTGGTAGTTCGTAACAAACTTCGAAGCGACGGTGCTGTATGCACAAGTACTAGCTCTTTCCGCAGCTGTCACTTGGTAAGCTGGCACAAGTTCGCTAGGAGCTTAAGCCAACTTCTATGACCTCTTAGAAGAATCTTTTTAATTGATGGATGAAAGCTAACTCAAAGGAAGCTAATCTATTTGCGAAAAGAGATTGAAAAACTGAAGGAAAGCGCAAACCCTAGCAAACCCTAATTCTACCAGCTAGTCCTACTGATGCAAAGAAGAGAATGCAAACTACTGAAAGAGATGCCATTAATTCTATAAAGGTAAAATACATGTGTATAGACTACCTCTATCTAAAGAAAACATCTTTTTGTATTTTTGACCAAGTCGTCAGTTTCATCATGCATATGCTTTCACTGTTCTTTGACTGTGCAGTGGTGGATCAAGGAGGAGAAATGCTTGAAAGAGGTTGGGAAGGTTCAGAGAGGGTTTAAGGAGTCCCTAACACCCTTCTAGAGAGTTTCACAAAGTTTGGCTGTCAAGAAACCTCATTTGTGAGCTTCTACAGGAAGTCTGCAGGGTTCTACAGGATGTTCAAGAATTTCTACAGGATGTTCAGAAATTTTTACAGGATGTTTAAAAATTGGATTTTAGAGGATGGGTGAGTGAGGGAAGATGCATGAATGGGTATGGAGGTAGGATAGGGGCCTGGAGTGACCTAGGGACTGGTGGATGGAGTGGTGAGAAGGTGTAGACGACTAAATTGGCTCAAAGAAGGCTGAAACAGTGATTACACAAAAAGGTAGGGTTACGTGGGCAAGAGGACAGATGTGAGACGAGGAACCTAGCTAGAAGATGGAACAAATGGCTCTGATGAAGCTTAGGTGGATGAAAGAGTGGTAGAGATGCTCTGCACTGTGTACATTCAACTGAATCAACAAAGTCTTGCAAGTAATCAAAATCCTAGCTAATCTAATCTAACTAACAATAATGTGAATGAACAACAGCTTTATTTGAAAGAGAACCATATATATCAACTATGCAAGGAAACATTTCAGAGATCTGAACACATAACCAACTTCTGCAAATGAAAACAATACACTAAGGATTGCATGGTAAAGCAAACTAGTGTTTTTGTTTGGGACATCACGGTTACTTCAATTCCAGCCCCTGATCCAATAAGGAAGAGGTGAAACCGAAAGTGTTGTTGACCCTTTTCTGGAGATTTTTTCCCTGTTATTATCCTACCAATCTATTCTAAAAATCTAAAGCAATTCTATTCGTAAACAGTGACCTAGTTAATCAACACAACTAAATCTGCCTAACAGAAATACGTTTACAAATGCATAAAAGGCAAACAATGATGCATAAAGGAAAGATAATAGTACATAAAGGAGACCCTAGGCTCTCAGGTTGGGCCCAATCCTAAGAGCTACGACTCCTATAGAAAACTCAGAGTTGATATAAAATCGGACTGCTTCTCATTATAAAAAAATAGTCATAAGTCAAGAGTTGTGCCAAAATGGCTACAAGAGAACAAGCTAAAGCTGACAGCACTGTAGTGCAAAATATGCAGTGGTTTCCAAAAGTCCCTTACGAAGGCTGAGGCCTTATCATTTATACACCACGAGGGCCCTAGCTGGCCTCCTAAATCTATGGGACTTGGCTGTCCAAATTGTGAGTAGACAGTCCCTTTTCCAAAATCTACTTGGCTACCTTCAAGATCCGTTTTTGGTGGCCTTTGGAGCTTGGAGTTTGGGGTGAAGATCCCGAAGAAGAGATATTTAATGTCATAGACAACCCCCCTACGAATCCTCACCTCAAGATTGGTTGTCATCTAGCCCATGATTGCTTGGTTTTGCTCCAACACGTGTCAAAAAAACCTGAAATAAGCACGTGTTAGCCACCTAGGAAGAGTGACTACCCTTCTTCGTACAAATGACATAAACATACTAAAAAATAATGCATAAGCTATGAAAAATGAAGGATTGAACAAGGACTGAACAAGGATAATTAGGCCAAATGAACCCAATAAGTTACCCAATTTGGGGCTCATCATTTTCTTCCATATTCTTGTGTACTTGTTTATATATGCATTTATATGGTTAACATACATTTGGTCCTATGTTATTTATGAATATAGATCTTTGTTTTCTTCGATAATAGTATGTTGTTGTGATTCCATAGGTTCTTTTGAAGCTGGGCAGACGGAGAAGAAGCGGCGAAGCTCTATCAAGAAGGAGAGGAAATTGAGCGCAAGACCAAGGTTGGTCTTCTTGATTCTCCTCTTGTCTATTTTCATAAAAGAAAACGAAAGTAGACTTTACTTGTTTGTTTCTAAGATAACCACCCATCTTAGTGGGAATAATAGCATCTGAGTGGACACTATTCCCGGTAACACCCTCACATGAAATAATTCAATCCTTGTTTCTTCATTTGGAGTACTAATGTCACAATTTTATATACTAGTGCTAGCAATGGATTCTTTTCCTTTTATACGCATGTCTATAATTTTAGTTTCTCACTCAAATCGGATCCCAAATCCTCTTGAATGATTGCAACTATCTTTTCTTTTCCTTTGTTGTTGAGTTTCTTAGGCCTCATTTCAGGATGAAGCTTCCAACAATGAGTTTCATCTTGAACCTCTTTGGAATAATGTTTGCATGTTAATTTATCTCCTTCCTTCTTGGTGGATGCATTTTTCTTTCCTTTTCCTTTGAAAACCTTTTCTTTTCCTTTACCCTTAAATGGATTTTTATACCCTCTTCTAGAGTATTTTTTCCTCTTGCCTCAAGATGAGTGGCTCGCACACACACCTCATCTAGATTATTGGGATTAAACATAAGGATAATATGCCTAAGGTAACTATGTAAACCCCCTATATACTTCAGCAATGTGTCTTGTGATTGAAAATCTACACCTAACATTAGGGACCTTTTTCTAAATTCTTGGGTGTAATCTTGCACATTTTGACCTTTAGGTTTTCTAAAGTTCTGCCAATTCATGAAGGCTTTCTGGATATATGGTAGAGGGTAGAAAATATTTTAATTGCAGCAATGAAATCATGCCAAGAAATTGAGATCTTACCATGTTTTTTATCTCTTCGTGTGTCTTTGATTCCCACTATACTAGTGCTTCACCCTCCATCCTCAAGGAAGCTAGATGAAGCTTTATGTCATCATCTTGAAGGTTTTGAATTCTGCAATAGATCTCCAATTGACGAACTCAAATTTAACATCAAGTTTTAACAGGGGTGTTTTTCCAGTTCCTTTTGAGGTATGTTGATGAGTATGAGTAAGGGTTGTATTAGTGGAAGAGGGTGAATATGCATGTGAAGATGAAGATGATGGTGGAGAGGGTGGAGGTTTACCTCCATTTCCATTCCCTCCTCCTCCTCCTGAAGAACCTTATCCTTTTAGAGGCTTGGATATTTCACCCTGCAGTTTGGTATTCCTCTCTTCATAGAGGACTTTTACCATCTCTGTCATGTCAAAGACGGCCTTCCTAAATACCTTATCATCCTCTGTCATATTTGTAGGGTCTCCTTAATGTGACATGTTCATTGAAGCCTCAAACGCAACTTGAGGAAGAACTGGTGGTGGAGGTTGTGGCAACCTTGCACTCCTTTTCCTTGACCCAACTTTAGGACTTTCAACCAGCTTCCCTTCTCCTCTCTTGAGCTTCAAACTTGTAAGAATTACATTCACTTGCAAACAGTTAAATCCTTCTTGCACAAAGAAAACCAAGAGCTTTCATACCAAACTTGATTTGAATGGATAATTAGTTTGTTGTACTAAACTCCTTTTCAGAATATGTTAAAAGTTCTTAAGGATTCATGAGGTTAATTGCAAGTTCAAACATGAGTTTTTGAGTGTTCTTATGTAAATTTCATGTACAAATTAACATAAAAAAATGATTGAACAACAACAGATAATAGACATGAACATCACCAAAACAATATCATAGTAGCACATGATGAAGGAGTTCACCCCGCCTGTGCTACGTCTCCTTGGTCCAGCATCCAATGGCTTAGTCCTCCCTATTATGCTCAAAAGTGTGAATACATCAGTTTACAATGCTCATATAGCTCTCAAACCTATTCCACTAGCTCTAGAATGCCTAAAAATGTCTGTCTAGCCTCTTTCTACTCCTGATTTGGTAAAAAACTGAAGAAGTTATGGCTTCCCCAAGTCTTTCTGCTAATTGCACTGCAAATTTCCCAAAACCCCACACTATCCTATAAATTCACCCCAAATTGTACTAACGGAGCACCGATTTCTAAGCGAAATTGCCAGGTGTGTTAAATGGACTATAAGGCTTTAATTCCGAAATTTATGGTCATGTGGGGGGGCACATGCCCGAGGCTAAGGCCAATGGCCCGCCCCTGCCGGTTGGCCCCCCCACTCCATTCGTTGGTGGTCACATTGGGGTGGTGCGTCAAATGGCTGGCCCCTCCCCAAAATGTGCAATACATCAATGTTAAATATATGCCGCCACCATAGCCTATTAAGAACTATTGGTCTGGTGCATTGGTAGAGGGCTTGGTCTTAATGCTTGGAGGTTGTGGGTTCAACCCCTGATACTGCTGCTTGGACATTAAAAATACATTTGATTGCCCTTGGGTTGCCACGTGGCATCCTCTAGCTAGGCCATGTGCCAGCCTGTGGTTGGACACCTTCCAACCAATAGAATTCCTTCAAAATTGAACCAATCACATCATGGCACTTGGAATGATCCGGATTTAAACAGGAACGCAACAAATTACAGAGATAAACATAAACACAAAGATGCAGTGGAAATAATACTTCATTTCATTAATGTAAAATACTGAGATATGCTTACAAACAGAAAAGGGAAATAAACGGCTAGGGCGATGGTAGCTTATCTTTGAGAAGAGATGTAGTGGCTACATGCCTCTAAATTGTGTTACAATGAGGCTCGAAGGCCTATTCATTGTTGAGAAATAATGGAAAACCCTAAACACCCAAAAACCTAACCCTAAAAGATGACACGCCAAAATATGGGCCCCGTTTGGGTAAACTGGTACATCAACTTCTCGGGGTCGTAACTTTGGCATACTATCTTCGTTTGACGCGTACAATATCTCGTTAGAAAGATCTATCCAAGAACTACAACTTTGGGAAGAGAAACATCGGTCCATGGACCAATGTTGCTCCCAAATTTCCCAAAAAACATCATTTAGGGCCTCAAAACGACTTCAAAAGTTTAGGACCCGAAAAACTGCTAAAAATAGTAAACTGTGCTATAATTAAGGAAACTGAAAATCTGAAAGAAACCATGGTGGGGGTCCAAGTGGACTTGGCAGGTGGGCACCAATATCGACCTGGATCATTCTTCCCCCCTTAGGAAGCAATGGTCCCCATTACGTTGAGTTCCTCGATGAGATGAGGAAACTTCTGCTAAACTTGGTCCCTGGTGAGCCACTTGCCCTGGTGAAGGAGTTGGCCTACCTTGACAAATTGATACAGTTGGATGTTCTGTTGGTGAGTGTGCTTGATCTGTGTGTCCATG
The DNA here is from genome assembly GCA_000404065.3 of Pinus taeda. Classification (NCBI taxonomy): domain Eukaryota; kingdom Viridiplantae; phylum Streptophyta; class Pinopsida; order Pinales; family Pinaceae; genus Pinus; species Pinus taeda. The sequence continues at coordinate 34,929 of APFE030751757.1, forward strand.
ATCCAATCAGTTGCAGCTTGTTCTATGCAATCTGGATTTAGCTCTGTGGGTGTGAGTTGTTCTGCAATGTCGGATGAGTCTAGTAATGGTGGAAAGTATGGCCGAAGGCGGTCCATATTGAACACTAGGTGCAGACCAAGGAATGGGGGAATGCTAAGCTCAAATGCATTGTCTCCCACAGCCTTGGTAATGGTGTAAGGACCATATCGGAGTGGTCTGAGTTTCCGATAGGCTCCGGTAAGGCATTCATTTTGCAAATGCAACCAAACTTTGTCGCCAACCTGAAACTTGTGCGGCACCCGATGTTGATCATGTCGTTGCTTGTACTTGGCATTTGATTTCTCTAGAATGTCATGGACTTGCTGGTGAATATGTTGGATGTGCTCAATGAAGTTGTTTGCCTTATATGTTTCGGATTGGACATGAGTCGAACCTGCGTGAGTAGCTGCAAATGGCATGGCCACATCAATGGGACATAGTGGCTGGAATCCCAAGCCCACCTAAAACGGGTTGTAGCCAGTTGAGTTGTGGAGAACTCATTTGTAGCTGTGCTAAACATAGGGGAGGCTCTCGTCCCATGTGCGTGCATGCTTTGAGTTATACATGCACAGAATGTGTACAATCATCCTGTTGACAACCTCTATCTGGCCATCAGTTTGAGGATGGAAGGTTGTGGACTTAGTGAGTTTGGTGTCTAGCATTGACCAGAGACTGGAACAAAATGTACTGAGGAACCTGCTATCTCGATCTGAGATGATAGACTATGGGATCCCAAAGTGTACCCACACTCATTCAAAGAAGAGTTTAGCAGTGGCTTCTGCTGTGATATTCTTCTTGCAGGCCGCCAGAATGGCCATCTTCGAGAACCTGTCGATGATCACAAAAACATAGTCATTTCCATGCTTAGTGGAAGGAAGGCCTGACATGTAATCCATGGAGATGGATTCCCAAGGTTGACTAGGGGTAGGCAGCGGGGTATAGAGGCCTTGCTTCTTGACTGCCGGTTTGGCAATGGTACAGGCAGTGCATGATCTGATGTACTTCCCAACATCCTATCGAAGATTCAACCAATAGAAATACTTTTGTAGTACTGCCACCATTTTCTTGACCCCGAAATGCCCAACAGCCTGACTGTAGTGTGCTTCCCAAATCATCTTGGCACGCTCGCTTGAAGGAACACAAAGGTGACCCAGGTGGCATAATAGGGCATCCTAGAGGTGAAAATTTAGAACGTACCGACCCTCCAAGAGTGTATGGGATGTGTGGCCGAATTTTGGGTTGCTTTTGTAGAGAAGTGGCCAATCAACAGTCTCATTCCCACAAGAGTTGAGCACGGTGGTTAATGACATGATCGGTGGTTGACTGAGGCAATCTGCAACATTATTGTTGCTTCCCTTCTTATAATTGATATTCAAAGGGAATTGTTGCATGTATGTGGACCACTTTTGATGGTAATCATTCTGCAATTTCCCTTGGGTCTATATGAACTAGAGGGGTCGGTGGTCTGTGTGGATGACCGTTTCCTTCCCCAAAATGTAATGTTTCCATTGTCAGCAGGCCTGCACAATGGAATACATTTGTTTGTCATAAGTGGGATACTTCCAGACTATGTCGGAAAGTGTCTCACTATGATATGCCGCTAGATGCCCATGTTGAATAAGGACTGCCCCAATAACATAGTCAGAGGCATATGTATTGACCTCAAATGGTTGTTGCAAGTCTGGCAATGCGAGCATTGGTGTCGAGCAGAGGCAATCTTTCAAATCTGTGAATGCCTTCTGTTGAGATTTATACCAAAAGAATTTTTTCTTTCGCTCCTCCCTTGGTGACTTGACTCAAGGGCCAAGTGATATGAGAAAATCCCAACATGAACCTACGGTAGAAGTTGGCAAGACCTAGAAAGCTGTGGAGCTCCGTTAGAGTCGTTGGAGAGGGCCAATCCCGAATGACTTGGATCTTGGCTGGATCCACATGCACCCCTTGTTCATCAATAATGTATCCTAGATACTGAACCTGGGTCATGCCAAAAGTGCATTTCTCCAAATTGGCGCATAACTTGTGTTTCCGCAGTGTTTGGAGAACCTGTCGGATGTGGTGGAGGTGCTCTTCCCAACCTTGGCTGAAGATCAAGATGTCATCCAAGTATACCACTACAAATGAGTTAGTAAATGGTTGCAAGATGTCATCCATTAGCCTCATGAAGGTTGCACGAGCATTCGTCAATCCAAAAGGCATAGCCAACCATTCGAAAAGGCCCTCCTTGGCTTTGAAGGTAGTCTTCCACACATCAGAGGGTTCAATAGGTACCTGGTGATATCCTAACTTCAAATCGATCTTGCTGAAATATTTTCCCCCCTTCAGTTGGTCCAGGAGGTCATCAATCTGTGGGATCAGGTATCTATTACGGACAATGATCTTGTTCAACGCCCGATAGTCAATACAGAGTCTCCAAGTCCCATCTTTCTTCTCTTTCGACACGATCAGGCTCCCACAAGGCGATGAACTCGGATGGATGTGACCTTTCTATAACAGCTCCTGAATTTGCCTCTTGATTTGATCATTCTCCAAAACGGAGTGCTGATAGATTGGTCCATTGGGTAGCGACGCACCTGGGGTTAGATTGATGGAGTGCTTGACCTAACAGTGTAGAGGAACTCCTGCGAGGGAGATGAAGATGTCCTCGTACTCCTCCATGACCTTGTCCATCTGTAGTTGTCATGCGGAGGGGCCCTGTCTGGAGGTCGTGGCCATTGTCTTCTTCTTTTCTTGAGGGCATATCATCAGGAAAACAAATTTCCCTATTTTAGAAATGAGCTTACTGCATTGTTTTGGAGTAACCAAATAGATGGCGGTAGGTCGTGCTACCTCTGGTATCCTGTACAACTTATTTCCCAAAGTAATAATAACAGCATGGGGCCTTGATTCATACACAACATGTCGCTTCCACAAGTATGGTTGTCCTAATAATACATCACAAACTTCAAGGGAAGCAATGTCACACAATGCCTCATCCATGAAGGGCTTGATGTTGTATGGAAGGCAACACTGTTGGCTCATGCGAAGATCTCGTCCTTGGTGAAGCCACCCAATTGTGTATGGTTGTGGATGTGCTGTGGTCGGTAAGCCCAACTGCTTCATGGCCTCTGCCGAAATGAGGTTCTTTTGGCTCTCGTTGTTGACAATGAACTACAACGGGGATCCCTTTACCCACATCTAGGAGTGGAAGAGACGCTCCTCCTCCTTTGGATCTTCGGGTTCCTCTTTCTGGATCTTTGTGGTGGCAACAATGGTGTTGGGATCCACATCGATAATTTGCTTCCCTTTGTCATTCCCCTTGTCAGGTTCTGACTCAGAGTCGGAACATGCATCTGATTCTAAACCTTTAGTTCATCCACCAGTGACTGCTTGGCCTTACACTCACTTGTGTTGTGAGTAGAGCACTTATGGAACTGACACCATTTTCTCGTGTCCTTTTTTGGCTTCGCAGCACTATTCTTTGCTTGCAACTTTGGTGGGTTGTCTTGGGCCACACCGCCTTGGCTTTGTCCTTTTTTGTGTGGTTTGGGGGAACCTTTCCCTTGCTTTAGATTCGCAGATCTAAAGTCTCACTTCTTCTATTTAAACTTTTCCTTGACCTTGACGGCATATCAGTATGCCTTGCTGAGCGAGGAGATGTTCATGAACTCTATTTCTTCTTGGATATACTTGTGCAGGCAGTCGTGGTCTTTGAGTATCGAATGCTGCTCCAAATCATTGATACCCAACTTTGTGCGAAGGGTATGGAAAATATTGGTAAACTCTGGCATGTCTTGGTCCCTTCCCTACCATAGCGTGGTCCACTTTATGTATTGATCCTCATAGCTTCCGACAGGGTAGTACTGCTCCTTGATGGCATCCCAGAATGAATTCTAGGTGGGTGCGGCTGAAAATAATGAGCCGGTATTTTCATCCTTCTGCTCACAGCTAGTTTCCCACCAGTCCTTGACGTGTGGGGCTACTTTGAGAAGAGCGAAAATAATCTTGTCCCGACTAGAAAAATCATGAACAGAAAAATAACCCTCTAGTAGATCTAACCATTTATCGATGGCATCTACTTCTATCTGACCCTCAAATATGGGGATTTCAAAATTAACTTGTACCTTAAATGGTGTGGTGTTTCCAGAGTAGCTGTGGGAAGCCGATGAATCACCCCTGGGCAGCCGCTAAAAGATCTAAGCAAAGTTGTCCATCATTGTGTTCCTTTGTCGCTTGAGGGCTTCTTCGAGAAATATTTTGATAGGATCTTCTACCCCCTCATCTTTCATTTCATCTGCCATGGGAGGCCATCAGGTTTTGCGAGGCTGGTCTTGCAAAGGTTCGACCAGTTCAATCCCTAACTCCTTATATCCCGACCTCATTGGGGAGATGCAAAGAAAAACAGAGAAAAAGCAGATTGCTCTGATACCACTGATCCATATTTAAACAGGAAAGCAACAAATTATAGAGATAACCATAAACACAAAGATTCATAGGAAATAATACTTCATTTCATTAATGTAAAATACTGAGATATGCTTACAAACAGAAAATGGAAATAAATGGGTAGGGCGATGGTAGCTTATCTCTGAGAAGAGATGTGGTGGCTACATGCCTTTGAACTATGTTACAATGAGGCTTGAAGGCATATTTATTGTTGAGAAATAATGGAAAACCCTAAACATCCAAAAACCTAACCCTAGAAGATGAAACGCCAAACTATGGGCCCCATTTGGGTAAATTGGTACGTCAACTTCCCGGGGTCGTAACTTTGGCATATGATCTCTGTTTGACACGTACAATATCTCATTAGAAAGATCTATCCAAGAACTACAACTTTGGGAAGAGAAGCATTGGTCCATGGACCCATGTTGCTCCCATATTTCCCAAAAAAAATGTCGTTAAGGGCCTCAAAACGGCTTCGGAAATTCAAGACCCGAAAAACTGCTAAAAATAGTAAACTATGCTACAATTAAGGAAACTGAAAATCTGAAAGAAACCATGGTGGGAGTCCAAGTGGACTTGGCAGGGTGGCCACCAATATCCACTTGGATCATGGAACCACACGGTTCGCTGAAGGCTCGTTGACGAGTAAACCCTGCCACCTCAGCATACATAGTCAGTGCCATGTCGGCAGTACAGACTGCTGACTTGGCTGCCACATTTTGCAAAAAATTGTATGTTTAGGAAAAGGAACAAAACATGATTCTGGGAGCATACAACGTCCATTTCACGTGAAACGAGTTGCGGCAGATTCATGATGACGAGAACTACATAGTCATTTAGGCTCTACACCAATCCAAAACTTTGAATTTTGAGCTATTTTTTGAGCACCTGATCAGAACCATAATTCCAATCGCACCCACATCCCATTACTTCCTTATTGAGAAATCATTTGCAAAAGTGGTGTGGAGTGTGAGATGTGAGGAGGATGAGGTGGTCTTATCAACCTGGTCCACACTTGATCATCATAAATTATCCTACTACAATCCATTCGTTAATTCAATTCCATGCATTATGCTAAGTGATGCAATGATCAAGGAATTCGTTGGTCACAATCCTTTTGATTAATCCTAATGCAAGCATTTTTGTTGATGTTTCTTGGTTAGCTTCTTGGTTTTGATCCCTTTGAATATGGAAGAAAGAGACCAATTCCAATGATTCTTTCACCTATTTTATTCTTTCCAACACTAAATCTAGTTGGTGGTCTAGCAATAAGAGATTGAATAGGAGGGACCTGACAATTAAGGAGAAACCTCCAATTACTATTGTTTTGGTATTTTTTAGAGCTTCTGTTAGATTTAGCCCTTGCAATAGAGTATACACTTTTACCACATTTTTGTTACTTGTCCAAGATTCTAAGCATAGAAGTATACTTTTGTCTTCTTAAAATTATATATAAATCACCTACACCTTTATTCCCGACACGTCAATATTATTAATATAGTTGTTATTAATTATTAGCTAACATATAAACACAATATAAATTAATAATATGATCATATTTAAGAATCTTAATAATTATTGTAACATACTAACATATTTATATTTATATTAATTATAACATAATATTATATAAAAATATATATGTTAATATTTATTATTATTATTTTCCAAGGAAATATCTAGGCAAATCCATCCAAAGGAATCACATCCCACTAGTTTATTAGCAAAAGCCTATCCGTAAGGGTGTTGTGGAGAATTGACCTCATGACCTCCTATTAGCAAGGTGCTTTAGCAATAGGAACTTGACCAATTAAACTAACCCTCAAAGCTATATTAATATTAATTATTTTATATATTTAATCACAAATATATAATCGTCCCAAAAAAGTAATGTATATTAAAAGGAAATATAACAAGAGCCACATGGTGGCATGTCATTGCTTTTTTGTATACGTGAATTACATGCATATAGTTTTTTAGTTTATTTGGTTGAATTGACATGTGTGATACACCTTGAATGGAAACCAATCCATTGTCGATAAACAAAGAGGTCTCATACATCAATTTGTTATCTCGCTAGGTAAGTGATTAGAAGTACACTCCAATATGTTTTAATCTAATTTTTCATTATTAGTTTTTTATTCCTCATATTTATTATTTAACTACCTAAAAAGTTCTACT
>APFE030751757.1:41935-106689 GCA_000404065.3 Pinus taeda
GGTTAATTTAATGATGCAGGCCACGAATCTCTTTGTACATAGCATAGCATTAGTAAACATACCATTTTCAATTAAGTTAATATATCGTTGGCAATTTTTATAAATTAAGTACAAATTTAGTTTTAATGAAAATATATACTTATAAAAATTATTAAATATATCAATTTTCACTTATATTCTCTTAAAATTTAAAATTATTTAATAAATGTGTTAAACTTATATATAACAAAATTTATGCTAATTGTACTTGTACTTATTTGATTTATTTGATAATATCAATCAACAGATTAAATTTGATTTTATGGAAAAAAATCCAAATAAATATATGGAAAAACATTTAACTAAAAACATCTACATATACTTTATTTAGTCCACATAACTAATTTTTTTATTAAAATTTCTAATAATTTACGACTAATTATCAAATTTTAATGCTAGAAATTATTACACAAACCAAAAATAGATTTTTAATAAGGTCAGAGGTCGAGATTACGACGTCCCATGCCAAATACGCCCACTCCCGACGATCGTCAGGCCCGACTAGAGGACAGAGTCGAGCTTTCCTATGTCTACTAAATCTTTATGCCAATGCATCCTCTTGACCGCTTGCTAACTAACGGTCAATTGCATATGTTTGGGCATCAGTTAGAAACAGTTGACACTTGTGAGATTTAGGAAGACCTATCTCCGACTAATGAAGACCTATCTCCGACTAATGGGCTGCCACCGTATCTCGTTGGACCGCTCGAACTTCGCTCAGCAATTCGTTACCCCTTGGTCGAAACAATGAGCAAAAAAAACCATAAGCTTACTGGTATTTTAGTTCGGAGTTGTCTATAATGCGACTTTTTGGAGATTCCGGTGACGGAATCCGGCGGAAGAAATTGAGGTAAAATCTTGATTTGTTGCAGTTAAAATGGTTTTTTAACTGCATATTTGGATTTAGCACCCTGGAAAACCCTTGGGACGCTTTGATTGTGCAGAAACTAGCTATCAAACTTGCGATTCCACTAATTTACTGCGGGATTTTGACCGGAAAAAGTCACCGGAAAGACTTTCAAAAAGTCGCGTTAAAGACAACTGCTTTTAGTTCAAGTGTGAATATTTATGTGTGTGTTCATTATGGGTGGTATATTATTATTTATATATACATATGTGTTTATTGCCAGTTTATTATTACAACGTCCCATGCGAGTATTTAGGTAAAAATTGGCTATCAAAGTAAACAAAAGCAGTGTTAAGACCCCAAATATTTATTGATTCATATCGTTACATTAGATACTTGCAATTTATGTGGAGCTCAAGTGTTATGTGGAGCTCAAGTGTGATGTAATTTAGGGATTTAGATGTGGGGCAGCTATGCAAAAGTCACATGAAATTGTAATTGAAATCTAATGGTTGAGTTATAAGAAAATAATTGAGCTAGACATGTTTTAGTGTTGAAAGTACTCTATAAGAACTCAAAAAAAATGATCGAGGTGGTTTTCTTAGATGAATACCAAAGTTATCAAAACCAAAACTCCTTGAGTGTTACATTGTGGGTAATTTGGAACCAGGACTAGCTAGAAAATCAAGTTGAAGAACTAGTTAACAAAGAAGGATAAAACAAGGTATAATGACCAAAATCTAAGTACTTTCCCTTGATATCATGCAAGTGGACATGGCTGGTTGATTGATAGTCCAAATTAGAACTAGCGAGTTTGGGGTGGAACCAACCAACTTACTAGTCCAGTGCATGCCCTCTTAGTGTAAAATGGTTTGAACTGCCCGACATATGTCTAGTCAAGCCAATCCCAATAATAAAAACTGATTCACATTTTTTTAGCCTGAACAATTCACCGAACTGGAATTGGTTTTGTATTAACCAATCTACAACTTCTTTTTTCCTAAACCTGACCAACTAGCAACAATTTTTCCCTAGAAACGAGAAAGAAATATTTTTTTAACATACTTGTCTCCCAAACCCTACTTTGAGCTTAATTTGGTGTAGATTTGTTTTATCACCTTTACATGATACATACATCAACAAAATTTTCATATTTAATGTCCAATGATTTGGTTTTACACTATGATGTATCTTTTTATTAAAATTTGAGCATTTTATGCATTGTTTATATCATTGTTTTTCCCCAGTTGCAATACAATTCCAATTTTGATAACTTCTATATGCATGTAATAATAATTAGAAGTGCTAAATATTAAAAGATAAGTCAAATACCTAATTAGGGTTCTAGCCTAATAAAGATAGGGTTTCCGTTCCAGTTTACTATTGCTATACAATTCTTAACCCATTATAAATTAGGGAGATAATTAAGAAATCAAAGCAACCTACACATAAAATATCCCAATGTGTTCCAATGTACTCATGATATATTTTCATATTTCAGCATACAAGGATTAAAACCTATCAATAAATTTATTTGGAGTCATAATTTTGTCGCAAATTTCATGTTTTGAATAGTTTCAATTTATTGTGACTTAGATAAGCCTTAAGAACAATGGAAACCTAGGTTAGATTACTATTACTCTTTCCATAAATGTGTGCTTAGAATGCCAACACTTTCATAATTATTTTGGTAGAAATTCCAAGATTTATGGTGTACACTAATTGATGCTTGCATGAAACATAAATGTACATGCAACTTGTTCATTATATGCAAAATTGATCGGTAATTTATTAAACAACTAAATTACTAGAAACTTTGAGTTTCAACATTCTACCTACTAACCCAGTTGAAAATCAGACATTGACATTTTTAATGATCTCCAGTCATCACCTTCTTTGAAGAGAGAAAATAACATTCTAAAAACTAAATCGATATAGGGCGTTGTATGAAACCAACATGGCATTACCTTTCCGAATGCCAAAAATGATGACAACAAGTCCACAAGTCACATGTTTTACAATTTAACATACAAATGACTCACCATGGGTGTTTGAAATTGAGGTTAGACTGATCTTAAAAGTTTCTTTCAGAGACTACAAAGCAAAGGTAGCGTTACTAGAACAATCTTTGACTAGATTTATAATACCATCCCCTATTCTATAAAGGTGATGATACACAAATGAATCCAACATATGTATAGAGAGAAGTTACCTAATCCATTAAGCAAAATATGCTACAATGGAAACTTTTCTTCTACGAATTATGCACAACACAACATCTTGTAACCCATAGGGATGTTGAGGAGCAATAGAAAGAAGCCAAGATATGCTAAAAATTTTCATTTTTTGGAGCAAGAATGGTGCAAAGTAGAGAATAGAAATTACTCGAGTTAGTAATGCTAGAGTTTCTGACTGGAATGATGAAATGCAAAAAATATCCCACCCATTGGCCAAAATAAAAAACCTGCAAAATTGTTGTAAGAATTACATAAAGTATACAATTTAGAAGACAAAAGAGGAGATAAAACAGAAATGTTGCAAATACCTCGAACTTTGATAATCAATCAAACTACACATCTATGACCATATTAAGAATATTTTATCACTAAAGAAAATAACTGAAAGAACCCTGTCCAGGTTACCTATGCATTTAATTGGGCCATCACTTCGGAAAGTACATGCATACACTCCCTGGAGGCATGCGGGGAATGTATTAATGCCATTCAATCGACACTTTGGCACTTCTCCATTTAGGAATGATATCAGTAAATATTTCTTGCTACCAGATTAATGCAATTCCGCCCACAAAAGCTAATTTTGATTTAGTATGCTACATTAAAAGACAAATAGACATTTAATTATCAGTAATTTTGTTGATAATAATTGTTGTAAAGTTGTTGTTTGTAAAATTGTAATTATGTTTTTATTCTATGAATAAAGAGAAACTTGGAAATCAATGGTTGAAGTGCAGATGGATGAAAGGGGAAAAATGTTGCAATTTAATTATGAAAAATTATTGTCCATCAACATGTCCTAGGCATCTAATCTGAGCCATTAGATTTATTTTTGAAATTATGATATTGGTCAATTAAATGTTTCGTAGAAGACATGGAATTGTCTTTAGAAGTGGGAAATAACAATTCATAAAAGAGAAGTTAAATACCTACCACTTGTTGGTGAGGTGGAGGCAGTTAATAACGACCCAAAAGTGTGGTAGATGGATAACATCTCTAGATTTTTTCTCACTTTTGTCTCACAAATTTTTGAGGACAAAATTACAAAAGCTGAAAAAAAAAGTACCCTAAATGAAAAGGAATTGTAGGCCGAGTTGCTCAGGGGAACCAACATTAGCTATGTCAAGGTTGGGAGGAGCCAAGTACTTAACTCTTAGTTTCTCAGGAGAACTTTTCAAGTTGGTATCTCTCACCCTAACTTTGTTTTAATAGTATGGAACATATTTTCTCTATGCTTGTTCAAGTTATTATTCTTATTAGAGGAATTATATAAGAATTTATTCATTGTTGGGATTGGAAGTAGAATATTTCCTTTTATGTTTTCATCTGGTTATTGATTAAAAAAATAAAGAGGAGAGGTAAACTACTATGGTTTTGAATTCGTTATTGAGAAATTGATATTGAGAATAGTAGAGCATGCTACATATGCAAAGGGAATGTAACTAGTGAACAATGTGAAGCGACATAGATATTAAGGGAATGGCTAGTAAATTAGAATTATGCCGTCTATTTAAATGCATCATGAACATATATACATGCATGATAGACTAAATGGAAACAATGTTTCTCTACCAAACTTGAAAAAAGTGTAACTATAAGTATGTATAATACTTTAGATCAAACCAATACTTGCAAGAAATAGTAATTTAATTTGTTCACGTATACATAATTAGACATGTTTTGTAAATGAATCCTATAGTAGTATCACCTAAGGAGGCGTGATAACAGAGTTTGCTATGGAGAAATGAGAAAAGAACCAAAGTCAAAGACTGTATGTTAGTGGGTACATGTACTATCATCGAATAAAAAAGATATAAAACTCTTGATATAGAGACATATGAATACTGATTTGAGTTACACGAAAAACAAATGAATCTCTCTCTATATATAGTAACCAGAAATTAAAAACACATAAGGAGCGTATTTCTTCTGTGAGAATATTAGAAATATATATAGTAACAAGAAACTGAAAACACATAAGGAGTGTATTTCTTCTGTGAGAATATTAGAAATAAGATAATAATATAATTTAACAAAATACGTAGAGGTACTGTCTAGTTGAACATGAATCGAAAAGAAATGCTCTGAAATATATAATGAACAAGACACGTCTTGTTTGGGCAAACCTCCCATTAATAAATACAAGAAAATACCTTCAGTTTAGAAAACTACATTTCTTTGTTAAATAGTATAACAAATCTAATAAAACTAATAGAAAAGTGAAGATTGACTTCACATATATAAGCCCACCCTCTTTCCATGAAGAAGCCAAAGCAATGGAGTATATCCAACCTGGAGAAAAGAATAATCAGATAATTAAAACTGAAATCCCCGAGTAATTCCAGTCATTGTTACAATTGTGAAGATTCGAAAATATGGGAATGAATTGAATACATGTAACACATAGAACATAAAATTCTTTCGTTAATGTTGGAAATTATATTGAAAGCACAATGGAAAAACTATGAACTTAGAACCTTGCTCAAAAGCATAGTAAGATTAATGCTTGGGATATTTTGTAAGTTAACATCATATTTTGAGAAAAAAAAGGGAGGAAAACCCTTAATTATGTTGAAAATAGCAACAAGAAATGCTAAATATAGAAGTGTTAAAAATAACATTGCCATAAATAGCATTTCGAGATACCTTCCTATTTTAGTTAGTCCCTGAACTAAAATATAGAAGTAAAATTCGAATTTGATTTTAGTAGCTGTTTGATTAATAATTAATTAATTCATCTTGAGTTAATTAGTTGGAGAAAATCAAACATGAAGTCTATGTGAGGACATGCAACAATTATCCCATTGATTGAGAAATTTATCCCTTATTTAAAGAGATAAGGATGAGTTGTAATTTGAATTGTAATTAGTTAGCTCAGTTAACTGAGTTAAGTCCAGTTAGATTTGTTCAAATAGTTTGTTGAACTAATTGTGAGTTCAGTTAGTTAATGCATGCATCCATGTAACTGCCGCACTTCAGAGAACTGAATATTCTCTCATAAATGACTCATGCATGTTAGTTCAGACAGAGACCCAGTTGAGATCAAATGATGGGACAATGTACTATTAGTTGCAGGAATATTCCATGGAGGATATCTCTTGCATGCAGAAGGAATTCATTCCTTGGAGATTGCGCAGTTAATTTTGGGTTTGGTGAGTGTGTGATGAGACCAATTCACACAGGTGGCAACATTGGACCCCAAGGAAAACTGCACAAGGAAATAAGAGGCTTGGAGGGCTGAGGGAAGGCATATCTTGTGTCTATTCAGTCTGTGAGTTGTATTGTTCGATTGCAGAGGGAGCATGTTAGCTAGTGAGATGATTCTTTGTGTAGCCTGAACATATTTCCACTTGTATGATAATACAGAGATCGGGGTTTTTAGCTGAGGCTTTCCCCAAAGTATTCTTTTGTGTTCATGTGTGATTAATTTTTCTTCATCTGTTATATGTGTTATATTTGATCTTGCTCATATTCGATTAAGCTTCCACAAGTTTGTTGTAGAAGTATATCTTGTATTTTGCTCTAGTATATTGCGTAATTTGTTAATCTACAGTGGGAATTTCTACAAATTATGGCAATGGCATTTGAATACTTACCCATGTCATTTCAAGAGCTCATTACTATTGTTCACGTACTATTTCCCTCTGAAAATTATGAGTTCACATGAAGAATTATTATCTCAGAAAAACGAGTATATTCCTTTGAAAATTTGAGAAAGAATGCAAAACAATAATTTTAGTTACAAAGTGAATGATTGTAACTATAAATCAAGTAATGTCGAAAATGCAACAAGAAAATATGCTTTTTACTTTGACTTGGTAAAACTAGATTAAAATTTCAATTTCAATTTCAATAGAATACTTAAAGGTAGTTAACTAAGGTGACATGACTCTTTCCACTCAGTTAGCTCAGTAAACTCGAGTTGGAGACACTTGAGTTCAGTTCTACACAATTGATTGCTAATTTGTAGCAATCTATTTCCGTTAATTTGAGTTATTGTCAGTTTAACTAGTTCTAATTGTTAGAAGAAATAATGGAGTTCAATTTGTGGATGTGTAACTTCAACCACACTTAGTGATCAACCAGTTAACTAATTAATCAACCCAAAATAATTGTTCCATGCAGAGAATTTGAGTTACCCAGTTGAGATGGAGATTCCAAGGCAGTGTATTATTAGTTGTAGCATATTCCCATGTGTATAGGTGGTGCATGTAGTTAGAGATTGAACTAAGGCTATTGCACAATTCCTTGGTGTGAAATTCCTAAAAAATATGGGAAATTTCCTAAGGGAACAACATAAGGAAATAGGAGCTTGGGAAGGCTTGAAATTGGCTAAGTGTTAGGCCAAGTTGAGTCAGTCAGGCATAGGGATAGACTATAATAGTGTAGGGTGTACTTAAGCTCAAGCAAGCAATGTATTTCTTCTATATTCTCTGATTAATGCAATACAAATAGTAAGGGGTTTTGAGTAGTTTCTTTCCCCTAGATAAATTTGTGTGTATGTGTCATGTTTCCTTTTGCATGTCAATGATTCTTGTTTTAGATGGTGAATTAATTTCTGTAGACAGTAGAGTAGATTCAAATATTGTGATTTAGAAAATTTCATGAGCAATATTGAATCTACACATTAATTTATACATGGTACCAAAGTTGGAATCACTGTAGAGAGGAGATTTTGAAGTTGTCATTGCAGGAGGTTTGAATTTAAAGATCGATGTTGTAAGTTTTCTTTAGGACTGAGAAGATGGCTTTCAATGGAATCAAGATTGAGTATGACTTGGAAAGTAACTCAAACTTTGTTGCATGGAAGGACAAGATGGAGGTAGTATTGGATGATAATGGGCTACTGGAATACATCAAGACAAATGTAGCAAAACCCCAAACATATGATGCTCAGAATCTCACTCCGTGGAAGAAGGATTTGGTCAAAGCGAGGAGAATCATATTGGAGGGAGTTTGAGATCATATTGTCTCTAGTCTCCATGGAAAATAGACTTCATTCACGATGTGGAAAGCACCGACCAAGTTGTTTGAGAACAATAGTGACCATAGGAATCTAACACTCAAGGACAAGCTTCAAAGTATCAAGATGCAAAAGAACAACACGATTTCATAGTACCTGAGCATGTTTACACAGTGTCATGATGAACTTGGCGGGGTTGGTGTGATTGTCCCTAAAGAAGACTTGGTAGCTTTAGCCCTTTTGGGCCTTCCCAAGAGTTAGAATAACTATGAAGATTCCATAAATGGTAGAGAAAAAATACTGAGTTGGGAGTGGTTATGGTCAAATCTACTGCAGGAAGAGATAAGTTGGAACACCATAGACGAGACCTCATCCAAGGGTGCGGATGAGGAGAAATGTGCCTTGGATAGAAAGGAAAAGAAAGGGAAATGGAAGAAATCCCAATTCAAAGTAGATTCAAGTCAAGGTGTAACAACCCTAGTGAAAATTCCATGTAATAAAAGTTAATAAAGGCAAAAATAATAACCATGGTTGATGGGACACTTATTCCAAGCTGAATGTTGGGAAAGACATCCTAAGGGATGTTCATTTGATTGTTTATGGCTAAGAAATTTGGCAAAGGCAATGGCTAAGGATTTGGAAAGGCAAAATGGCATTTTTGGCACATTTATTTATGAAACTAATGGAAATTAAGAGAAAAGGGAGGTGAAATGTCAAATGTTGCATGTGAGGAGGAAATTGAAAGAAAATAATGGAAAATGAATAAAATAGAGGCCTCATTCATAAAAAGCCTTCTGAGGATCAGTTGGTAACCTTTTGTTAATTCAGTTTTGGAGCTCTTTCATTATTCTCTCCCTTTCTCTCACTGTTGGACACTTAAAGTTTTCTTGGAGCATATTGACATTGGAAGAAGAAAGGAAAATAAGGCAAGAGGAAGCAAAGATCAAGCAAGGAAATGAAGGATCAAGCAGCTTCAACATGATTCATTGTAGGTATCAATTTGCATGTGTATTTTCCTTGCTATATTTGGCATGCATGGTATTGCATGTGGTTCTTTGTTGTTGTGGCATGGGTTTTGTTAGCTCCGCTACATACTTTAACATTTGGAGGACCAAATGACAGCTTGGTCGTGTGTTTATGCTCACAAGGTAGATCACAACAATCTTTTCCCTCCCTTCTTCTTCATTTTCCTTATACTCCATAGCCTCACCATCTCTGTTGTTCCTCCTAAAACCTCCCCATTTCCCGTTTAAACCCTCTGAAACCCAACAAAGCCCCCAACCCTTAATCATGAAGTGCAAAACTTCCATAAGACCCTATTATATAACCTTGGCACTTTCTTTCCCCATCGCAGCCGTTGATTGTCCCGATCCAACGGCCTCCACATTTTTCCTTGCTGGTTAACCCCCATTCATTCCCCACCATCGGATCATCTTTCCCCGTGATTGGATGGCAGTCGCTGTCCTCGATCCCCCAAGTTGCCTGCACATTAACCCGTGGGAAAAGCAGTTTCTCTGCGTCCTATCCACCACGCGTCACCCTCCTATTGTAATCGTTGGCCTCTGTACGTCTACCGCCTTCCTCTGATAAATGGTGCGGGAAATATCGCTTACCACTTACCCCGCTCTCCCCACCCGATAAACTCTGTGCAACTCCTGTGCCCGACAACCGTTGGATCTACCTGCCTAAGATCCAATAGCCTGTGATCATCCCGCTCTCATATCTCCTGATTCCTTCTGCAAAGCATTCTCTGTTGTACATTCGTGTAATCTGATGGTCAGCCTCACTCCTCCATTTAGTTCGTCTACTCACCATGAAGTCCATGCTCATTGATTCTTCTATGCTCCCGAAGGATGAAGGTGACCAGCTACTTGTACCCAGCGCAACTACTATTCCAACAATTGCATTCAAGAACATTATGGACGAAGAACAAAAATGACATTCCTCGAGCAAATCACAACATTTATCAGGTATGGAGCATTCTTTCATAAGACATTCATCTGATTAAGAAGGACAACAAAATATCAGGGAAGATAAAGTTCATTCATTGAAGTAGCAGATCGTAGCAGAGGCTCATTTTTTATAGTTAATGTGGTTGGTGGTCCATTATGACCCCTCCACACATAGAATAGTAGAGCATTTTTTGTAATCAAACTCTATATATACCCACAAAACATATGTAATCAGGGTTGATGGTTTTGGTTTTGATGTAAGGTTCAACTTCTGGAGACTATAACCACTGTGATACTTGTAGTATCTGGTCTTCATTTTCAGCTAATACAAGCTTCTTTTGTTGTTAATTACTCACTTTCCACTTCTTCTCTGTTCTAGGTTGTGCCTGTTATGCATTTATTCATGTGCTCCTGATATTTAGCATTAGAGGGGCTGTCATCCCACCTCTGTGTTAGAATCTTGTATGTATAATTGAATGTGTTATGCAGGTTTATGTTACTTAGTGCTAGAGAGTTGTCATCCTGTCTGTGCATTAGGAAATAGATTTGCAGGCCTCTTTACTGGTTGCAGTTGGCCATCACAGGGTCCTGTGCATCTGCTGGTGTGGTCAGTATTCTTCATGCTCACTGATTCCTTAAAATATGAGTAATTGGTGGTCTAAAACCTTGTAGTCTAGGGGTCCATTTCTAGAGTTAAGCATAGTAGAAGTGGTTATCTGGCTTGAATATGCATAATTCCTTCCATTCATCCATTTCCAATATTTTGTTGAGTTTGTAATGTTCTCGAGCATCTCTGATATACAACCTAGGAGAGTTTCTTGGGGTGATAACAGGTTTTCCTAGATGTAATAGTGTTTTTAGCCTAGCCTTGTGATTTCCAGATAGCCATGGTATGATGGGGTTCTCACGTTTTTGTTGAGATGGATTGTTGGATGGATTCAAAGCTGAGTGAGGTGGATCTACGAAATGATAATGTTAGGGTCCTATGATTCATATGATCAAATGATGATTGGATGTTTTCTTTTAGTATTTCAAATTGTAAATAATATTACATATTGTGAATGATTTCCTTTTACCGGCGAGGGGGGAGGGTCCAAAAATGTGGTTTCCCTACCGGGCCCCACTGCTATGTGTATCTCCCTCATCTTTATGCATCCCCCTCACTTACCACAAACCACTCACACCCCCCTTTGAAAATTGCTCAGCCCTCACTCCTTTTCCTGCCAACAGTCCCGCGCCTTCTTCCACCTATCGCTTGACGCCACGTCAACCGTTTGTTACACCTTTCCATTTCCACATCCTCCCATTGCGATTTTCCCGTTGCTAAGTAAATGCTTATCCCAAACAACGATTTAGCCAAATGGTCCCGCTCCATTACAATACTATAAATCTTCACTCTGGCCCTCGATCACCATCTTTCCTCACTCCATACTCTCATAGTGCTATCAATTCAATCCTTGTTTTCCCTCGTCGATCATCCATTGTTGACAGAATAATTGTCTGCAAGTTATTTTTCCCATGAAATCAACACTATCATCCTCTCTAATTCTACCATGTTATCATGATGGCCCCCAAAAGCAAAATTGTTGCCACTCTGATAAACTTGATTCTTTCTCCCTCTGTGGATGTAGACCACATTCCCTTAGCCTACAGAGACTATAAAATCACCGAAACACAGTGTGAATTTGACCTCTTTGACTTACAATGTTGTTTTCGAGACACCTATCTAGACCGATCAGATGAAATTGGGCTTTGGCAATCTAGACTACCCCTATTCATTTTTTCCCAATCCTATTATTTCCCTAAATTCTTCCTGAAGTGCCATGCCTCTTACCTCTCAAGCAAAAGAGCCATCATCTCCCCTAATGGTGAAACCCTTTTCACCATTACCCTTGAGAATATAAACCAAATGTTGCAGATCCCACACAGTGAATCCATGGCTCCCTTTTCCATTGATGCTCTTAAAGAAATTTACCAAAAGCTCACTTTTCACTAGAGAGCCAGGATTTTTGAAGTCTTCCTACCAGAAGATTATCATTTTCCCAAGCAAAACCCCCCTTATCCCTCTTTTGTTTCCCCCCAAAGAACCAAACAGATCATCTCTGTCTTGTCTTGCTTACTTGGGTACTTCTCACATGAATGGGTAGATGAGCCTATTTTAGGTTTTCTATCCACCCTTTCCACAAAATAAGGACTGTCAGTCATCTTTGACTATTGTCACTTTCTTGCAGATGTAATACATGAAAAATTCCTTCAGTTTTGATTGAAGGAATGTTCAGATATTCTTCCATTCTCACACATATGTTTATTTTCATCAAATAGACAGGTTTCCTTTTGCAGTTTAGAAACTCAATCAATAAGGAGAGCCTCGGTCCATAATATTTTGGACCTCAATTATCATAAAACAATTACAGGAGTAGAGGTTCAAATATTTTATAAATCAATTCATATATCGAGCAACTTGTTTGTTGAGTGGCTAGTAGATTCCTAGGGTCAAAGAAGATATTCAAAAGGTGCTACATCTTAGCGAGCAAGTGAATACATGAGATTGATATTTATACCAAAACTATACAGAGATCAGGGTTTATGGCTCTGAGCTGCCACCTTATAAACTACCCAAATATCTTCCTATGATGATATTTTCATTGGAATACATTAGTCAAATAATCCAATGAGATAACATTCATTTTGTGGCAGCCAAGAAGAAGTCCCAGTTCAGAATCAAAACACAGATAGGGCCATTTATCTGTAATAGTAGAGCAATAGGAGAGGAAGTAGACCTCCTTCTAAAACAAATGAATTTCCCCTTAGCTTCACATGGTCTTATGAACCCTTTGGGGTAATTTCTAAGTTGAGGTTGGAACAGAAGACAACCACCAATGTACATACCCAGAGACAAGAAATTGAAAAGTATATGAACCAATAAGATTGGGTAGAGAACACATTGCAAGAGGCCGAAGAGCAGGTGTTGTCCAAAACCGCTTCCGAG
The DNA here is from genome assembly GCA_000404065.3 of Pinus taeda. Taxonomy (NCBI): domain Eukaryota; kingdom Viridiplantae; phylum Streptophyta; class Pinopsida; order Pinales; family Pinaceae; genus Pinus; species Pinus taeda. The sequence continues at coordinate 54,960 of APFE030751757.1, forward strand.
ACTCCTACCCCTAGAGAGAAAATTGAGAAAAGACTGAGAGAGGAGGACTCACCTTCATTAACAGAAGTCTCAGCCAAGGAATTCAATATATATTCCAAGAAAACAAAAACAAGCTCCAAGGTATATTTCCCACCATTAGAGGAAACACATGGTACTATTGTACTCTTTGGCCTACATAATTTAAAGTTTGGTAGCAGCACCACTGATTCTCGATCATCCTCAGCCGCTAAAGAGAATCCAACCACAACACCTCATACACTGGAGTCACTTACAAAACAGAGGAAATTGGGCATATTTCGAAGGTACAAATAAATTAAATAGAGGAATGAATCCCTCCATGATAACATTTACGCTCAATTCAAGAAGTAGTCTTCCACAATTCAACTTATGACATAGAGAAATGAAGAATGCATATGGCATTCTTACAAGCTCAAATACCTCAACCTCAATCTGCCACTGATTTTAAGCAGAACACATTTGAGTTTGAGGCAAAAGGTGTCCATCCTTTGGACCAGATGGACATGCATAGGCAAACAAGAGAGATGGTTTATTCAACTTTCACACAACTATGTTTTAATAATGTTCAATCACAGCTCAAACTATAGAAAATTTCCTCTCTGGCCAAAGACAGAATTAAATATTTGGAGGAAATGGTGATCAAAGTAGGCTTTGATCCAAGTAATTCAAAGGCCATGGAAGAGATTATTAAAAATAATAATGTTGTCATAGCATCCTTGAGGAAGCAATTGAAGTTGGTCGCCACTGAAGATCCCCAAGAAAAGGAATTAGGAGAAGTAGAGATACAGAAAAAAAAAATGTTGAAGCTACTGGTGGAATAGAGTGCACAGATTAAGGAAATGGAGGTAGATATGGATAAGTTGATCAAAGAGAAAGAACAAAGTTCTCAACTTTCTATGGTTCCTCTTGATGCAATGCCTATTGCATCACTACTTCAAACATGCATTCCTACAATAGCTACAACAGCAAGAACATCCTCCTCTACAATACCTCCTTCTTCTTCAACTATAAATGATTTAGTCAAATTGGCTCAATCAATGGAAAACATGTTGATACAAGGAGAAGAATTTAAAAAACTGAGAGAATATGTAAAATTCCTACATGAACAAAATACTAGATATGAGAATTCTCTCTTGACAGAGCTGCAGAAATCCTGGACGCTTTCCCAGAGATTGCAGCAGATAGAAAAGGAAACTACCATGGGTAATACCCTAGCCCAGGTTAAGGAGAACATTTGGAAAAGGATAAATGAATCCATGATAGAAATCTGGCCATCTATACAAATTATATTTGAGCAGAAGGAATTGATTGAGAGATCTAATGAAGTTATTGAAGAAATCAAAGTGCAGTAAGGTGATAAACCCAATGAAGCTACAAAGCTCATCAAGTTCCTCAATTCCAAAAAAATTCAAGAACTAGAAGAACTGGAGATTGAGGACATAACTGAAACCATACTAGAGGTCAAAAAGGTGCTGACCAAGAGAAATTTGATTAGGCAGCTAGAATAAAAAACTCAAGTTCTGGACATTGGTGTACAGAGGTTCTTCAACAAGTTGGAAGCCCTCTACAAAAAAGGACTTCCTAGTTTATTAGTGATAAATGACAAGCTCAGTACATGGTCAAATTATAGTCAGAAATTGCTGACCAAGGCTAAAGACGGTTCTAAATTTGCAGTAGTGAGAGTCAGCATGACATGAAAATGAGCTTTAGAAGTACTACCATATGATTTGGACATCTAGTATGCAATAAAGCATATCTTTATTTCCAAACCAACTTTTGCCAAATACACTGAAGTGGACGAGGTCTACAAGAAGTTACTCAAGACATCTATCCTTAGTGAACATCGTTGGGATCAATTATGTGAGTTATTGGAGTACGAAAATAACTTGATTATACAATTCAGCATCAAAAACACAATAGGATTTGAAGGGTCAGATATTAAAGAGTTCCGCAAATCTAGTGCCATCACTTCAGACAATTTCAATTTTCCTAAATTATTGTAACAATTAGATAGATTCAGTTATGATAAGATATTTTGTAAATGATTTACAAATAATTCTCTTTTTGAAGTATCAAGGGTTGAGTTTTGCATTCTAGAATGCTATTGTACTTTTTCATTTGATGGGCTGATCAGTGAGAAAAAGGACATTCTTCATAGGATTCATGTGTTGGACTATTTGGTGAAGTGATTTCTCACTGTTTATGTGTTTATTTCTTTGTCTCCATACTTATGTTTTCTTAAAATCTGAATTATTCTATAGAAAGTTGATGAACATAATTTGTTGAAAGATACACTCTAATTCTGGTTGTGGATAATTTAAATGTTTTCTTCTGATATCATGTTAAATAATTCTTAACTTATCTTTAACTTCAATTGAGCTTATATCTTCTCTTATATTACATTTCATTTAACTCTAAGAGATCTAGTTATTTTATCTATCATTCCCTGTGAAAATCCTTCGAAGATCTGAGACAGATCCCTGTTAAGTTGTAGACTCCATAGCCCAATGGAAATTTTAGGCACTTAATCAACCAAATCAATTTTAAAATCAAACTCTAAACTCTCAAAACTAGCCTAATATCTAGATACAACAAAGTTAAATATGATAGATAGGTCCCTCTCTGAGTTTAGGAAGGCTAGATCCTAAGCTCCAAAGTGGTTTTGTGGTTACCTCTGTGCTTTCTTTTGCAACCTCGAAAAATTACAGTGCTAACATTCTGGAAATCATATTGGGGAGAACAATCCTTCATTTCATTTTTACAAAATTAACTTCCGTAGTTCATAAAACTTTATTTCAAGAAGATTAATAATCTAAATTTTAGAAATAAAGGATTAGAGGTTGTAAACTATGTTTTTCACATTTAAGATCTGGCTTCAAAAATAATTTACACTAGATCTGATCCTGATCCAGAACCTCCCAAAATTTTAGATGATCCTGAAAAGTTACTAAGGAAAAGAAGTTTAGATGAAAGCCAAGGAAGTAACAATCCCCTTTCTAGGGAAAATTCTCTTCCCAAAAAGTTTGATACCATACAAGATATTCAGTTTGACATACCATTCGAACACAATCTATTTAGGACCAAATCTGAAATTTTTGTCGATCAAATAATAATTGATAAATCTCTTCTACAACCCTATAAATCTATAGGACCATCTGTTGAACTTGGTTTTGATCAGAAAGCCCTCCAACACTTAAACAAATTATAGGATCTTGTATCAACATTTGATCAAGCTGTAAATCAGGCCTATATTCACCAATCTGTTGAACTTTCCACCCTCACTATTGCAACATCAGCTCATTCTTCCCAATCAATTCATCCTACATCAATTAGCCCCACCTCTTCTGTAAGCTCTACTACTTCTCGAGTAGTATCATAGATAGTAACCCATCCTGTCCCAACAAATTCCATATCTATACCTCCCTTAAGACCACACATTATTCAACCCAACATGCCTGCTCATTATGCTCCCTTGGTTTTACCTGGGTAGTTGTATCATATGCCCCAAGATTATCAAACCATAATTCCTCAATTTGATGCTATTGGTGCTATTAATGCACAACAACATATAGATAAAATGAATGATTTCTTTGATCTTCAGGAAGTGGATGAAAGTGATGTAAAGATGAGATTTTTTTTCCCAGAGTTTAGGTGGAGAGGTAAGAAAATGGTTTAAAAATTTAGCAGTGGCTAGCATAGTTGACCTTGATGCCTTTCATTAGTATTTCCTGAATAGGTTGGAAACCAAAAAGAATCCTCTTCAGATCCTGAATGAATATAAAAACCTAAAGAGAGGACCTAACGAGACTGTGGAAGAATATTGTGATAGGTTTAATAAAGTTTAGAATTCAATTCCACTTGCTATTAAAACTCCCCCGGGCTTGGAAATTATACATTTCCCTAAAGGATTTGATGATGATATGGCATATAAACTAAGAGAAAGAAACCCTACTACCCTAGAGGAAATGAAATCCAATGCCCTTAAAGCTGAGACTATTTTATTATCCAAAAAAGAAAAATTAAAAACTGAAAGAAGGGTTACTATCAAAGAGGAACCTTCCTCTTCTTCTCCATCTAATTATAAGATCAATAGTATACTTAGAACCATGGAGAAAATGATGGATAGGATAAGCATAACTGATAGGGCTCCTCTTAGAGAAAACCAAATTGTTCCTCAAATTAGAAATCCAAATTTTAGAAGAAATCAACCCCAGATCAAACAAAGGGACCCAAAAATTCCAGATCAGCAGGAAATACCTCCTTTTTAAGAGAAATATATAGATGAGGAGGGAGAAATCACTAAAAACATGAATGACACTCAAATCAATTTAATGGGAGTAAATGCCAATGATTCTACATTTCTTACTCAAGAAGAACAAGACCTTTTCTACTATCCATGGATTAAATAGATCCCAAAGAGTCTGAAGAGTATAAGAAAGGTTTTGAAAATGAAATTATGGAAGTCCATAAGCAATATAATCTGAGGAGTAGGAAAACATATGATGCTCCATGTAAAAAGCCAGCTGATACACCTACTCAGAAAAACCTTGATATTCTTGCTAGAAAGAATATCGAGGTTCCAACCCAAAAAAGACTTGATACTATAGTCAAACCAACTCAAATGAATGGTCCCTCCACTAGCTAGCAAGGAGATATTTCCCAAAAGGACTTGGATGAAAAACAAGAGGCCATCAATATAAAAAAAAACTCAAACATCATTCAGTATAGAACATAAATTGTCTAAACTTAAAATATTCATTCCTCTAACAAAACTAATGAGAAAAGTTGCATACAGATCACAAGTATTGAAAGCCTAAAGTATAGGAGAAGATACAGATAGAGTCAATGTATCTAATGATCAACCAAAAATATTGTTTAGTCCGTAAGTCGATGGTAAACTCCAATATGGAGAAGTACCTCCTTTTTACATCACATTAAACATTCATGATAAAATTTTACATAATGCAATGCTTGACTCAGGTGCCTCTCATAATTTATGCCTAGAGTTATCATGGAAAAATTGAGATTAGATATCACTAGATCATACAAATATCTGTATTCATTTGATTCAAGTGAAGTAAAATGCCTTGGAATTATTAAGGATTTGTGTGTCAACTTGGTGAAAATCCCAGCCAAGAGTGTGGTAATGGACATAGTTGTTGTTGACATACCCCCTAAATATGGCATTCTACTGTCTCGCTCATGGGGAGCTAAACTTTTTGGCTTGTCAGGGCTTGACCTAGGTTCAGAAGTGATTTAGCCAAACAAATCCCCAAACTATCGGCCGTTTCAACAACAATCCGTTGTGTGTAGACTGAGGTCTCACTCGAGGTAGTATGGGAGGGTGCTAGAACCATTTTTCCGCACCCTAGGGATGTCTTGATGAAGGCTGGGAAGTTCACGAACCGATCCTGCGAGCTTGCGCTGCTCTGCACAACCGTCTAACCTTCATGTAGCTCTGTAAAGAGCGTGAACAGGCGTTGTCTAGATCCCTTGTTCTTACTGTGTTATTATTATAGATCTAACTTAATTTTGTGGGCCCAGTATTCTCATCAATCATTCAACATCCATACCAAGTGCGTGCAATCATAAACTATAAAGAGATGCATAAAAATATAACAGAAGCATAAACATACATATCTACGAGAAGATGAACAATATTTCATAATCAACTTATCCTTTATTTAAACCTCTGTTTAGTTACAATCCCAACTCTTCCCTGAGCAATCAGCTGCAGGGATTTGCGCACATAGTTGTGGACTCTACTAGGCCTCTGCGCACACAGCTGCAGAGCCTCTCCTTATTACTACAACCCAAGAATCAGACTTACAGACTCAGAATTGAATCCTTATTCAAAAACCCATAATACTAATGATTGAGACTCCACCAAAAAACTAACTTCTACACTTAGAGCCTCACTCTATTTATACATTCCCATCGCCTGTGGATCATGGTTAGACCGACACATTCTATATTAAATTACAATATTTTAGGGCAGATAACCCTAGACTCTCACGCTCCGTCCCCACATTTTGTGGGGTCCTTACATTACATTAACCAAAACTTAGCTTTAAGCCCCAAAAACCTACTATTGGGGGATTTGCTACCTAACAGGCCCCTAACACAATCATCGTGACTCGTCCCGAGTCACTCAGCTGGTGTGGTGATCTTCGCTTGGAGTCCATCCAACAACTTCTACCTTCATTGATGTTTGTCACACATTCCTCCGTTGTTCACTGTATCAATTGTGAACGACTTTCTGATGCATCATTATCAGAGGAACCTTCTTTCCTTAGCGCACATGTATCCTATATCTAGGCCAACTTCCCCTCGATCTTAGTAGTGACCATGAACGCTTCCTCAAGCCAAGGTTGGATGCGTGCCTTAAGCCCTACTTCTTTCTGGTGTGTGGCATCCACCTATTCCTTCAGAGCCTGGGCCTCCCTCATCTCAGCCAATCACTGAGTAACGACGACCGTCTGCGCGGTCCCTCGGACATTGTCATAGGCCTACTATAACTCCCGCACTTTTATCTCTAATTGTTGTAGTGTTGGGTCTTCCTATAGTCAAGTGAGCGTGAAGAGGGTCTGATCCAACAATGCAGTCCTGTACAGCATGCTCTATCACTTCCAACCCCAATTGAATGGTGTCGTGGCACTACTCTCTGACTTCCAGGGGTCTAGAGGGTTGTGCATTCAGTTGCAACTCTGCGATCTGCAAGTTCAGCTCTAACTGAACCTTCGCGGCCTCCTCTTAGGTCTTACAGACTCCAGCTGCTAGTTGGTGAATCTTTTCCACGGTGGGGAGTGCTGCCAGCATAGCCAACTACGGTATCCTACTATAGGCCTCCTCAATGGCCTATTCTAATCCCTGGTTTGTGCAACTAGGTTGTTGCACTACAGGCTGAGTCGTTATAAATTTAACTTCTACTCACTCAAGAATTGGAGGGCGCGGCCCTCCTAGGCGCGAAGCTCAACAGTTACCCCATCCTGCAGCTGATATAAGGTTTCTCTAGGAAGGGCAGCCAAATTTAACCCCCAGCCCCTCATGTCACCTTTGGATTCTACTAAGACTGTGCTTTCTGGTAACACCAAAGTGTTCGTTGTGTGGGCGTGCAACATTTGCTCAGCTTCGGATGCACCTTCCGCAAGGTGCAGTGTCATCATTCCTGGGGGTCGCACCTGTAATGCCTGCAACTGCACTCAGAGTGCCCCCAACGTAGTTGTTTCCTCTGTCATTAATTCTTTAAGAGCATCCTTAGTGACATCGTGAACTATTTTTCCACTGTCAAGAAGGGCTGCCTCAGAGGTCTTTGTTGCCTTTGTCTTTTTCCATGCGGTTGGCTTCTCCTGGATGCACGACCTCTTGAGTTGGATCAATTTTGTTGTAGCGTCCATGCCTTCCTCTGTCTCAGCCTCCCCCTGTATGTCCTGCTCCATGGACATTTCCTTGCCTTCCTCAGCCTCTTCGATAGGTGTGGTTGTGGTTTGTGCCATATGCGCTATCGCTACTACCTCATCCGCCTTCCGCTGTGTGTCCCCTTCCTGTTCTTGGCACTTTCTCTCCGCCAACTTTGCGATGTGCAGCTTGGTTTCCTTATTCCGCTGCTGTGCTGCAATCTTTTTTAGTTATGCCAAGTCTGGAGCGCGCCACTCTAGAGATCATGTTTCCATTACATCGAAGATTGCATCGTCCGTTGGAATGAATAGAAGCTTCACCCATGTTCGGTCTGGATCCCTTCGCACCCAGATATACAGATTATGCATATCTACTTGAATTCTGCCACACTATGCAAACTGTTATATATTGTTAGGGACAAGTGCAACCTATGGTTGATCCATGCTCGAATGCTCACCTCCATGAACACCCAAAACATCTTGATCTCGCGAACCGTCATTGCCCAAAGTGAGGTGTACCGTGCAGCTTCGGGTAGGTTCCTCTCAATGGTGGGAAACTGGCTATCCTTCGGCAGCTCCCCTGCAACCAACACGATGGATAAGAGCAACCACATGTAGTGGAAGGTCTTACCCTGCTCCTGGGCCTCCCTACAATTTGTCAAAAACTCATTGTAGAGAAATTGCACCCAGTTGAATTGGACCCCCTCTGCACACTACTTTGCTAGCACAGTTATAGGTGCTGGTATCTTGTCTGCGCGACATTTCCTCATGAGCTTGTTGGCTAGTAGCTGGGTGGCTACACGCACCCCTTGGTCCTTGATGGTCACTATTACGTATACCCTCGCTTCCTCTTCTCCAACTTATATTTGGCCTTCATAGCTTCTGCGAGGGCCAAGTCACTGCTCTTTCTTGCTATGGCTACGAGATTGTTTCCTTCGATGGGCAGCTGAGAAATCTGGTGAATTAAATCGGCTATGATGGGAATTGACTCCTCCAACTAGAGATACCCATCATGTACTAGACATAGTAGCTGCCAGATGACAAAAATTGTGATGGGTGCATAGTGGTAGTGGGGTATCCACCACAAATGGAGTAACCTAGCCTTCTCCACAATGCGTAACCATGTATGCTGTAGTAATTTCTCTACGGCCAACAGTGGGAACTTCTCGCTGTCCGCGAGGTCCCAGTCTTTAAACTTTATATTAGGTACCCATCCTAGCGGTGGACCTTCAAACCTTATTTCATCCGGAAGAAGTGGGGTCTTGGCACATTCTTCGTGGCCTCCAGGTCCTTCGGTATCTTGGTTGTCCCTTTCCACGGGGGGATAGCTTTGCTCTATTTATACAATCCCATGGTCCATGGACCATGGGTAGATCTCTACAGTCGACATTACATTAACAAAATTAGGCAGACAACCCTATGACTCTTTAACAAACTACGCGCTCCACGCCCACAAACTACAGAGTCCTTACATCAAAATTACAAAACTGACAAAAAATGGGGTCTAAGCCCCAAAACTTCCCTTGGGGGATCTCGCGCCCAACAAAGAGCAAAGGGGATTTATTACAATTGTGATAGCAAATACACTAAAGGTCATAAGTGTGTTGAGAATAAATTATTCTACATAGGTTCTAAAGAGGAGGAAGAAAAGGAACAAGAAACATCAAAATAGGAGGATATACACCAGCAACCAACCCCAGAGAAAGAAGAAATGAATCTAACCATATCTTATAATGCATTGGCAGGAATTACCACTCCTTAAACTCTCAAGATAGAAGGATATGTCAAGAAGAAAAGGTAATAGTGTTGATTGATTCGGGTAGTACCCTTAATTTTATTTATTGTAAGATAACCAACGAATTTATTACTTCCTATATCCAACACCAGAGTGTCAAGTGATGGTTGCAAATGGAGGAACTATAAATTTCTCTAGAAATGAGAGTATTGAATATGTATTAAACATTCCAATGCTCTCAATAGCTTTGAATAGTCCTAGTCGTGATCATGATCATGCTATTCATTTGTTTCTAGGACGTGTTCCTCCAAACATCAAACCTTACAAATATCTATATGCCCAAAAGAGTGAAATTGAATGTATGGCTACAAAAATTCTAAAGGTTGATATAATTCAACTTAGTCAAATTTTTTTCTCTGCTCCAGTAATACTGGTGCACAAGAAGAATGGATCATGGCGTATGTGTATGGATTATAAGGAACTCAACAAGCTCACTATTAAAGATAAATTTATCATTCCTGTCATTGATGAATCAAGCTAACTGGTGAGCACCAATATTGCAGCAATAATGTTGCAACTCCTGGGGCCTCCTACTTTACTTTTATCAAACTAGTAGTTCATAACAAACTTGGAAGCGACAGTGCTATATGCACAAGTACTAGCTCTTACTGCAGGTTGTCACTTGGTTAGCTATCGCAAGATCACTAGGAGCTTAAGCCAAATTCTATGAATTCTCAGAAGAAGCTTTTAACTGTGATAAAAGAAAGCTAAATCTATAAGGACTATTCTACTTGCAGAAAGAGAAGGAAAACTTAAATGTAACGCAAACCCTAGCAAACCCTAATTTACCTACTAACCCTACTTTTGCAAGAAAAGAGATGAAAACTGATGAAATGAGTGCCATTGACTACTGAAAAGGTAAATTGCATTTTTCAAGCTACTTCTGAAAAGAAATGAAAAGAAAACATCTTTTTGTGCTTTTGAGTGTTTTTATGTGGAGTTATTATGCTTGTGATTTATCTGGTTGTGATTGTGCAGAGGTTTGGTGGTGAAGGAAGGTCAAGTTGGCTTTTTCAGAGGTGGAGGAAGGTGCAGAGAGGTCCTAAGAAGCCCCTAGTACCCTTCTGAAGACTTCCATTGCAATCAAATTTCAAAAAACCACTTACAGGGAATTCTACAGAAGGCTGCAGGGGATCTATAGGAGGATCTATAGGAGGATGCCGAGAGCTATTTTTGGAGTTTTTAAGGTGGAAAAATGATGGAAAAGGGTAATTGAAGGCTAGATGAAGGTTTTTAGGTGTCTGAAGCTTATCAAGGAAGACCAAGAAAGAACATGATGGTTGGATTTGTTCAAATGGAAAGAGGGAAGCTTATGGAGAAAAACGCAGAAATTAGGGCAGCTTGGCGAAATGTTGTGAATGACTTGGGAAGTCTGTGAGAAGTGAGCTGGTGCTAGCTATTTTATGGATGTATGGTGAGTTGAGGTGTCCTGCAAGAGATCTGCACATCTACTTACAAAAACTGATCAAAGAAAGGACTAACTATACTATGAAAACATAAATTTCTCTAGCTTGACCTAAGTTCTAGATCTCTACTGCCCTTTTCTCTTCATGGCTCATCAAAGATGCCATGGCCATCAGCTGCAAGTCTCCCAATGCAGCATTGGGATCCCATAGGTTCTATCAGTAAGGGTCAGGTTGTGCAAGTAAAACTCTGCTAGCTTCGCTTTGTCCTCAGCTGAACTGTGATCACACAGATGCATGAATTGGCCATAATCCTTAAAAGGTACTGTGCCCCTCTGGGCCAGTGTCTTTATCTGAAATTGGAGCCACTGATCCTTGAGGCACACAACATATGATTTGGTTGGCTGCCTGCACTGTAATGCCTCCATAGCCCAACTGGCCATTGGGCTTCCTTTTCCTGTAGCTGCCTTCTAAAGATCAACACCCCATTTTCTGCCTAGGATTCCTTTTCCTGTTGTTGTCTTATTAATGTCTCACTGTCTACTTGGGGTTCTTCTTCCTGTTGCTGTCTTTTTAAGATTGACAGATCATTTCCTCCATGAGGTTCCCTTTCTTGCAGTTGCTTCTTTAACATTTCATTTTCTGCCTCTAATTGAGTTCTTCTAATGCTTTTTGTATGCCTAACCATGCTCAATTCTTTGCCCATTTGCCTCAAATTTTTTTCCATGTGCCCAATGTCTTCCACCCCTTTTGATTTTGCAATCTGCATCCATGTATGGGTCCTTACTCTTTCCTTTTCCAGCTCAAATAAAAGAGGGACTGCAAACTTTTGTGGGATGATTTTTCCCCCTTCCAGGAGGTTGTAGTAAGAGCCTAAGTTAGGCTGAGGTCCAGGCTCTAGTATCTCTTTTGCCTTGTCTTCCTCTTTGGTTTGTTCCTCTGCCTTCTTTTCAAGTTTTTCAGTCTCTTGGAGCTTTGCCAACATCTCCTGTAGAGAGGTTTGCGCCTCTTGTAGAACTGTTTTAGAGTCCATTAGTTCGATCCTTTCTTTCCAAGTAGAGTTCTTAGGACTTCCTCTTTCGTAAGTGATGGGGGTCTTGGAGGGAGATTCCTCCTTTATTGCAGTAGGGACATCCTCAATGATGATAGGCTCCTTTGAAGGTGGTTGAGGCTTCCCCATCTTTATTCTGGTGCTCTTTCGAACATTGAAGTACATAGATGGTTGTCTCTTCCTTCTTCCTTTGGGCTTGGTTGGAGTACTAAGCACAACAAGAACAGATGTTGCCTCTCTTGCTAGTGTCTTAGGGGACACTTCTTCTTGTTGTGCTTCTTCTTCTTCATCTGTTGTTTTTCCTGTTTCTGTTGTCTCTGATTTTGTTTTCTCCTTTGCTTGCTTAGTTTCTGCCTTTCCTGTGGCAACCTTTTTCTGCACTATCTTAGGCTTCTTCCTTTCAGTTCTTGGTCTCTTCTTTTTCTTAGTTGTGGTTTTACCCTTTTCTAGTTTTGATGTTGTCTTCTTCTCTACTTTAGGCTCATCTTTGGTGGTGTCATGTTTCTCCTCTCCTATCTGGTTTCCTTCTTCTTCTGTGTGGGGTTCCTCTTCTTCTAATTGAGTGTTCTTTCCTTCTTCATGGATTTCCTTCTTAGCTTCCCCTTTTTGCTCCTCCTCTTCACTTCCAGATGGACTAAGGTCATCAGTGAGAGTTTTTATATCATCCTCTTTAGTCATGTTATTGAAAATCTCCCAGGATATGGGGATTGTGTAAGTGTGGAGGGCATCCTCCACCAGCAATTTAATTAGCCCATGGTGAGCCAATTGGTCTGGAACCCCTGCCTTCAATTTGGTGCTAGATTCTATCAAGGATTGGAGGAGAAAATATGGAATACTGAGTTTTTTGGATGCAGAAAGATCCATGCCCTATCTTAGTTCATATAACAGTCTGGAATGATACCTGTAAACTATGTTGTATCTTCCTTCACAGGAGATGTATTTCATGACCTGGTAACTGACCTCACCCCATGGATAAGGTATACTTGTCCTCTTGATGTCATTCTTATCCTCCACGGGATGTTCATCAAGCTGGAAAAAGGTCTTCTTGGCCACCTAACCTAGTGGTTTTTCTTCTTTACTCTAGGGTAGCCCAAGTGGGAGACAGGTGACCTCCAGTGTGAGTTCTATGGTTAGACCCATAAAACTGATAGTGGCATGGGTTTTTGAGTGAGGTTTTAAAGACAATAAAAATTCCTTTGTGATTTCCTCATCATACACATGAAATTTTTCAAAGAAAGGCATTCAATTTTCACTGGTAAAGAGGGCTACCACTTCTAGATGTTCATGCAGCTTAGTTGAATTCAAAGGCTCCTTCCTCATAAAACCCCCTGTCATGATGTTCAGAGACTATTGGAATATCTTAGGTGAGGAGGAAGGCAGTAAATTTCAAACCCGAAAATAGAGGAACAATTAAGGTTTTCTTTCTGGAACCAGAGAGAGTTTTTCATGTTCTTCCTTGTTAACAAAAACCAATTGCAACTTTCCTTCCCTTCAAACTTTGTTCTTAAACTTAATTTACTTCTCGGTCTATTTGAGGGAAACAATATCTTAAAAAAACAGAGAGTATACAGGATAGTTTTTTTTCACAAAATAAACAAACTACCCAATGCAAGTTCGCTTTTTTTTTTTTACAAGCTTAATTCTCTAGAGTTGCATCATCTCTTTACACAGGAGAATACCACAGAGGAGAGAGAGACAATATTTCAGTGCAAAGAGTAAATGGAGAACTATATATAGTTTTTTAAAAACACACACAGACTCTGTTCTCACTTTTCCCTTCTTTTCAACTTAATACTCCGCTTCGAATCCCACCACCTTTTGTATATATATGCAAATGCAGAGTGGGTTTTAATGAGCCTACCTTTTTCAGCTTGACTTTGTCCTTAAATCCTGAATTTTCCTCTACGATGCTACTCACTGGCCCTCTTGTAGAAAGGCTCATGTAGGATTGTGTTTCCGCTCCTGTAGAGTCTGATAATGCTCCTGTAGAGCCCGATAAGTGGAAGAGCTCTAAAATTAATGGAGAGCGACTGTTTCGATGCTCTGGAGGTGGTAGGTAGGTTGCTACAGCCGAGAGCTCGTCGATACAAATGAAAACAAAGGTGGTGGAGGCAGTCGACTGCAGCTTACTTAAGCTTACGAGAGTGTTCTGCGGTGACGAGGTGAGGTGGCAGGAAGGGTACGTTACCCTCATCTGAACCATTAGTCCCTACTTCAGTGTCATGATGAAACCTTTATGCCGCCTGCCATAATTATTTCAATCATTTTGTTGATGCTGCCACTACCTGTTTTTAGATTTTCTTGAGCGGACTGATCACACATGCCGATTGCACCCATTGAGCATTGTTTGAACTGGACGACGCATTGTTTGAACTGAACAAAACGTGTTGTTTGAACTAGATGAGGGTGCTATTTAAACTGGACGAGGGTGGCCAGTTAAATGGCCACCAATCTCATTTAATCGCAACCATCTCACTTGTCCATGCAGTTTTTAAATGATACTCATGCAACAAAGGAACGGGTTTAGTCACTTACCTATTAGTCGCTACCGTGTTGTTGCATGCTCAGACTTTGGCGTTCTATTCATGGATTGTTGTTGCTGGTGCCCGTGGCTTCTAAATTGGTGGCTTAGCTACCTCATACTAGTCATCTTCAATCAAGACCAGTTCCTTGCGCGTTTTATCATCTGTGGCTGCACTGACCCTGCCTCTGGAGCTCGATTTTTAAGGGGATCAACTGCTACAGGAATCCTGTAGGATTTCTTGTAACTGCTTCTCCCTCTAAAATTTTTGGCTGAGGCATGAACAGGGACTAGAGAGGCAGCTGAGGAAGGTTTTGTCAGTCAAGGAAAAGTAGCTGGTATGCACTAGGTAAGAGATAATTTAAGGGTGTTTCTTGTTTATTCTTCATTTTTTTTAAACAAAAGAAACAGGATTTATGTGTTTTCTGTGAAGAAAAGAAAGAAGCGAGTGGAAATGCAATGGTGCAGGTATGGAATGGAGAGTTAGGAGGATAAATGGTGGCAGGGGGGTCCATAGGTCTTTTGGACAAGTTTCTAGCCCTTTGATCCTTTTCTTGACTTGATTTTGAGCTTTATGTGGTTTCTACAGGAGCCTCCTATACAATGCACAGAGCCTCCTGTAGGATGCATAATTTCCAGAACATGTGAGACCAGGGAATGGGAAAAGACAATAGTGATGGAGAAATGGTCTATCAAAGGTGTATTTGGCTTGACCATGTCCATTTTTCTTCTATGGCCCTCCTACAATTTGCAATGCATTCAAAAGAAATTAAATTTTTGTCCCTGTTTTTTCTTTTTTTTTCTCTGTTTTTTTCTTTTTTCCTTATTTTTTTTATGACACAATTGGGGCACCTCCAAGAGGTTTTTACCCTCAGTGCCTACCCTGGGTGCCTCCAAGGGGAGGTTTTCACCCAAGGATCTTTTATTCTCCTCTTTTCTTTTTTTTTAAGGGTGTGGGTGGAGTGGAGGCAGAGACTTGCTCCACTACCAACACTATTTTACTCAGATTCTCAATGAATTCTTGCTTGGAGAGGGGCTTCCTGTAGATTTTCAACCTATGCCCATTGACAAGCATGGGGACAGATTCTTCATCGATGGTCCTAATTAGAACTGAACCATTGTCATTGCACCTTTCTACTATGTATGGTCCTAGGCATCTTGACCTTAGTTTGCCTTTGAAATCCTTATACCTTTAATCATACAACAATGCCCAATCTCCTTTCTGGAATTGTTTCTCTTTGAGGTGTTTATCATGCCATATTTTCCTTTGAAGCTAGACTACCTCTGAGTGAAGAAGGACCTACAATCTTTATTCACCCAATCCATTTAGCTGAAGTAGCATTTCCTCTTGTGCATGGCTAAGATCTAGGTCCAGCTGAGTTGCCATCCTTAGTGTGTTATATTCAAATTCTATTGATAGCAAAGCCTTCTTTCCATAAACTAGCTCATAGGGTGTGAACCCTGTGGTGGTCTTCCAGGTGGTGTTATAGGCCCAGGTGGCCTCAACCAATCGATCTGCCCAATATTTTCTACTGTTGCTCACTACCTTGGTCAAAATACCTTCCACTCTATTAGTGACTTACACATGTCCATTTGCTTGCGGATGATAAGCGGTGGAAGTTATGTGCTTAATTTTGTGATGTGTGAGCAGGTATTCAATCAGATTGGAGATAAACTAATTCCCCTGATCTGTGACTAATTCTTTTGGATATCTAAACTTGTAGAATATATTCTCTCTCAAAAACTCAGCTACGTTTTCTCCTATTGTTGCCTTGATTGCCTTTGTTTCTACCCATTTTGTCAAATAATCAGTGCACATGATGATGTAAGATTTTTGCTTTGAAAGAGGGTTGACAGGACCAACAAAGTC
The DNA here is from genome assembly GCA_000404065.3 of Pinus taeda. Lineage (NCBI taxonomy): Eukaryota > Viridiplantae > Streptophyta > Pinopsida > Pinales > Pinaceae > Pinus > Pinus taeda. The sequence continues at coordinate 71,015 of APFE030751757.1, forward strand.
CATGCCCCACTTCTCAAATGGCTCGAAAGTCACTTGAGGTTGTAGGGGCATCTCATCCCTTGGAGTAGGTTTCCTATTCTTTGACATCAGTCACATTGGCTAATATATCTCCTTACATCTTGATGAAGAGTGGGCCAATAGTAACCTGCTTGCAGGATTTTGAAGGCAATCCTCTTTGTTGCAAAATGGCCCCCACAGGGCCCATCATGACAGGTTAGGAGAATTTCAAAAACTTCCTCCTCCCTCACACATCTCCTCAAAACCTGATCTGGGCCAAGTTTGAAGACATTGCCCCCAATCCAGGTGAAAGGGGCACTTTTCCTTGTGATTTTGCTCTTCTCTTTTGAGGATAGGTGTGGCAGGAATTGTGCAGAAACCAAGTAATTTGCTATATCAGCAAACCATGGAGAGAGTACTAAGATAGAAAATAGGTGTTCATCTGGCATTTAATCATCCACCATTCCTTCTTCAACTGCAAGCAGATCTATTATAGACAAAAAATCAGAAACAACATTTTCCTTACCCGGCTTATCAACAATGGTTAAATCAAATTGTTGCAATAAAAGCAACCATCTAATAATGCGAGCATTTACATCTAGTTTGTTCATTAAATACCTAGTTGTAGCATGATCATTATGTACAAATGTTTGATAGCTGATGATGTAGTGTCTGAACTTATTTAGGGAATGGACTACAGCTAGGAGCTCCTTTTTTGTTACAGTGTAGTTTAATTCTGCCTTCAACAAGTTTTTACTTACAAAATATATGGCATAAGGTAGCTTCTCATCAACTTGCCCTAAGGCTACTCCTATCACTTTGTTCGAGGCATCGGTATGAATGTGGAAAGGTAGGGCCTAGTTTGGACCTCTCAAAATTGGGGCAGTCACTAGTTTACTTTTCAACGTATCCAAAGCCTCTTAACAGTTGCCAGTCCATATGAACTTAGCATCTTTTCCCAAAAGAGCAAACAATGGAGAGGTTAGCTTACTGAAATCCTTAATGAATCTTCTATAATACCCTGCTAAACCTAGGAAACTTCCAACATCTCTTACTTTTTGAGGAGGTGTGACCCTTTGGATGATGGCAATTTTGTTGGGGTCCACCTATAATCCTTGCTAAGAGATTGCATGACCTAGCACGGTCCCTTCAGTCATCAGGAATTCACATTTTTCAGGACTGAGGGACATGTTCATCTCATTACACTTGTCCAAAACCTTTCCGAAGTTAGACAAATCTTCCTGGAAGTTAGAACCATAAGGGGTCAAGTCATCCATATAGATTTCCACTGCATCATGAACCAATTCAACAAATATACTCAATACTGCTCTCTAGAAAGTGGCGGGAGCATTGCACAATCTAAAAGGAAGGACACCGTATGCAAAGGTCCCCCAAGGACAAGTGAAAGTGTCTTATCTTGGTCTTCCCGGCTCATTTGGATCTGGTTGTACCCGCTAAATCCATCTAGGAAGGAGAAAAACTTCTTCCCTGCTAGGCCATCTAACACTTGATCTATGAAAGGCAAAGGAAAATGGTCCTTCTCGGTAGCCTTCTTTAGTTCCTGATAATCGACATAGATTCTTCACTTTCCATTTTTCTTTGGCACTGGCACCAAAGGAGAGACCCATTCGCTGTCAGAGATAGGGTAGATGAATCCTGCATCCATTAACTTTTGCAATTCTTCTTTGACAATTTCCTTAAGGGCTGGATTCATCCTCCTTTGAGGCTGCCTGACTGGTTTGTAATATTCCTTAATGTAAACGTGATAAGTACAGACTGAAGGGTGCACTCCCTTCATCTCCTTATAGCTCCAAGCAAAAGCATCCAAGTGGTTTCTTAATAAGCTACACAGTTCTTTCTCCTAAGAGGTGGATAGGGATGAGTTGATCTTCAAGGTTCTTTCTGGATCGAATTCCACATTCTTAACTCGGAGAGAGGTTGGGTCAGCCACATAGAGATCAACTAAAGGATTGGCTTGGGTTTCTTCCACCAGATCTTCTAATGGCAACACACAGGGGAGTGGATTCTAAATCAAGTTTTCAATAAGATCATCCACTGTTTGTGGGTCCCCCCCATGGTAGCTTCCACTGCACACAGTGGTGTGGAATAGACTTCATCCTCATCTTCCTCCTCCAACCGAAGAGGTAAATCATGTTCTAACAAAGGTTGCAGGAGGGTATAGGACTAGCTGCTTGGACATATGCCCATTCTTGATTGTCATGTTCCCAGCTCGACAACTGATGTAGGCATCTGCAATAGCCAACCAGGGTCTTCCCAAGATGAGAGGATACCCAGTGAGCTTTGCCTTTGGTTGGAGAACCAGGAAATCAACAGGATACTTCCAAGAATCGATGGAGACCATTACATCTTCCACAATCCCTTTAGGGGTCACAGTGGAGCGGTTTGCTAACTGTCATACTGTTGTGGTATTTCTCAGGGAGCCCTGAAGGTTGAGCTTGAGCATAGTGTCCTTGGTCATCACATTAATGACAACCCCTAGATCAATCAAGGTATGGGGGATTATGGTGCCATTGATGTGGACATCGACTACAGGGCTTCCAGGGTCTAGATATTTTGGATAGATTACCTACCCCAACATCAGGTCGGACAGTTGTCCTATGACATTGATAGTTGGAGAATCTCTCCTATGCCTGCCTGGGTGCCTAAAGTACTTCTCCTTGATCATCTTGTTGTATATAGGCACATCCTTTATGGCTTGGAGAAGTGGTATCTTTACACATAATTGTTTCAATTCTCCCAGAAGTTCAATTTTTTCTGGGGTAGGTTGTGTTGTTTCAGATAATCTCTCAGGAAAGGGTGGAATGGCTTTTGGTTCACTTTTCTCTTTTTCTTCCTCATCCTCCTTAGGGGGATGCTGGTTATCTGAGAGAACCTTCCCATATCGTAGGTTAATCTCTTGAATCTCCATAGCATAGGTCGGGCATGATGTGTCCCCACTATATACCTATTGGGCCTATCTGTTATTCGAATTTGGGTTCAGTTGTGCAGGTATTTAGGGTTCCCTTGGGAGAGCAGGAGGCAATGGTTGTGGTTGAGTAGGTGGTGGAGGCAAAAGAGCAGGAAGAGAGTTGTACTGGGGCCTCCACCCCTGATGAGGTGCATTCCACTGAGGTTGTGGTTGAGCATAAGAGTGAAATGAATGAGAAGCTGGCTAAGCATGGTATTGAGATGGATATGACCAAGGAGGGGGTGTGGACTAGGAAGGATGAGCACGGAGACCCCAAGAAGGCATGAAAGTGGCTTGATTGGTGTTGTAATATGTCTAGGATGTCCCTTGCATTCCCTACTAGTACGGTCTGGGCCCATGTGGCCTCTTTTGGTTCATGAAATAGAGTGGTTTAGTGGCTCCTTCGGCCCCTTGGTATGCAGCTTTAAGTATGGGCAAGGAAAAGCACTGATTTATAGAATGGTCTTCTTCATAGACTAAACACACTTCTATAGAGTTCAATGGACATTCGTTCCTAGGATGCCTTCTACTGCACCTAGGATAAAAAATGGCCAAAGCCCTCTCTTCTTCCTCTTGTTTTCTTTTGATATGCAACGTATCCATTTGCATGGCAAGAGTTTGCATCATCTCGCTCTTGAAATATTCCAACAAATTTCCAAATTCACCTCTAAGGGATGAATTAGATGAGGATGTACTGGCTAAAGGTTGACTTCCCCTACCTCTCTTTCTGGCTACCCTAGAATGGTTTCTAAACATAGCCTTTATGTCTTCATAAGGTAGTTGGTAGATGTCCCCCCTAGCCAACAAATGGAGGGTATCTAGAAGGTCTTCAAGGACTCCTCTGAGCAGGACCAACTTCAAAGATTCGAGGTCAAGTGTGCACCTGGCCCTTTTATAACTGAGTTGAAACCTCTCTTCATAATCTTCCAAGGATTCACCGCTTCCCATGGTCATTCAGAAGATTTCTTTCTTAGTATCCTTTGACCTACAGTAGTCCCAGTATTTGTTGTTAAAGGCTTGCTACATCTAAGCCCAAGTTGTGATGTTTTTGCCAAGTAAACCCATGAATCAGCACAATGCTACATCCTTTAGGGTATAAGGAAATAGTTTCAACTTTTTCTCATCTTCTATGTAGTCATAGGTTCAACAGATAGCAACAAATTAAAACAAGAAGGTATCAGGATCTTCGGTAGTCAACCCATGGAAGTGAGATAAGGCTGAAGGACTTATGTTCTTCATTTTAGTGTCCCCATTGGTCTCTCGGATAGGAAAGGTACCATTTACTCTTTCCCCATTCCCTCTAACGTTTCTGTTTTTAGCCATGGTCTCAGGAGGGATGGTTTCTTGCTCTTCTTCTGCTATAGGATATTCATATATCTCTAGTGGTTCACCTGTAGGTTTTTCTGGATCACTGCCACCGAAGAAGAGAGTAGGGTGACTTTGTGATGCGATGGGGGTGTTGGGTAGGATTTTTTCGGAATTATCTTTGTTCCTACGAGGCATGAAAAGAAATCTCTTTTTGGGTGATTTTTTTTTCTTCTTCCACCTGCAAAACTGAAATGGATTGAACAACAAATTGCAACTAACTGAAATGAAATTGCTGAAATGAAATTGCAGAATTGAAATGAAAGAAAGGAAATGACTAATCTACTTTGCTGGAATGGAAATTGCAGAATTGAAATGAAAGCGAGGAAATGACTAATCTACTCTTGCTAAAATGGAAATTGCAGAATTGAAATGAAAGTAGGAAATGCCTAATCTACTTTGCTGAAATGGAAATTGTAGAATTGAAATGAAAGCAGGAAATCTCTAATCTACTCTTGCTGAAATGGAACTTGCAGAATTGAAATGAAACAACTACTCTACTTTTTCTGAAATAAACTACTTAGTAGAATGTTGCAGTAGACAATAGAAGAAAAACAGTAATCACAAAATACTATGACGTGTCCCCGACAACGGCACCAAAAAGTGGTGAGCACCAGTATTGCAGCAATAATGTTGCAACTCCTGGGGCTTCTTACTTTACTTTTATCAACCCGATAGTTCATAACAAACTTGGAAGCGACGGTGTTGTATGCACAAGTACTAGCTCTTACTACAGGCTATCACTTGGTCAGCTAGCGCGAGATCACTAGGAGCTTAAGCCAACTTCTATGAATTCTCAGAAGAATCTTTTAACTATGATGAAAGAAATCTAACTCTACAAGGATTACTCTACTTGCAGAAAAAGAATGAAAACTGAAATGTAATGCAAACCCTAGCAAACCCTAATTTACCTACTAACCCTACTTTTGCAGGAAAAGAGATGAAAACTGATGAAATGAGTGCCATTGACTACTAAAAAGGTAAATTTCAATTATTCAAGCTACTTCTGAAAATAAATGAGAAGAAAACATATTTTTGTACTTTTGAGTGTTTTTATGTGGAGTTATTATGCTTGTGATTTATCTGATTATGATTGTGCAGAGGTTTGATGGCGAAGGAAGATCGAGTTGGCTTTTGCAGAGGTGGAGGAAGGTGTGGAGAGGTCTTAAGAAGCCCCTAGTACCCTTCTAAAAACTTCCATTGCAATTGGATCTTGAAAAACCACTTACAAGGAATTCTACAGGAGGCTGCAGGGGATCTACAAGAGGATCTACAGGAGGAGGCCGAGAGTTATTTTTGGAGTTTTGAAGGTGGAAAAATGATGGAAAAGGGTAATTGAAGGCTATATGAAGGTGTTGAGGTGTCTGGAGCTTGTCAAGGAAGATCAAGAAATAACATAATGGTTGGATTTGTTCAAATGGCAAGAAGGAAGCTTATGGAGAAAAACGCAGAAATTAGGGCAGCTTGGCAAAATGTTGCGAATGACTTGGGAAATCTATGAGAAATGAGTTGGTGCTAGATGTTTTATGGATGTATGGTGAGCTGAGATGTCCTGCAAGAGATCTACACACCTACTTATCAAACTGATCAAAGAAAGGACTAACTATACTATGAAAACAGAAATTTCTCTAGCTTGACCTAAGTTCTGACCTACAAACAGAAAATGTTGAACAGTAACCTTTGAACAGAAAAGCATGTAGAGATATCTACGGTAAAAGAACAGGAAATGATCTAGGAAACTGAATCTAAACCAATATATCAATCTTTCCAAATCAAATCATCACACTAGAAGTTGCATGGAAGAGCAAAACCTGTGTTTTTGGTGGCAACAGTAGTGTCTTGACCTCAAATCATAGTCCCAGGAAGGGAGAAAGGAGATCAGGGCCTGCTTTTGGTCGTTTTGAACCTTATTCTGCCACTATGGTAACCTACTTGAGCAACTGAAACACAAAACAGCTATGCAAACCATCAAAAGCAACCTAATCCAACAAAGTAAAATTAATCTATGTAACATAAATTAACTCATGAACTGAAGCAAAAACATATAAGTACACAGCAAGGGGTGTTGGGCAGCTTGGATTGGGCCCTAACCCAAGAGATTTAGCCCTCTGAAAGAGATCAGTGTTGGCTCAAAAATTGTTTCATCTTCATTATCAAAATATAATAGTCACATTACATGAACTGTTCTAAAAAAAGGAACTCGAAAATAAGTTGAACAAGTGCTGCACAAAAGTGTGAAAATTCTACTAATGACTAGCTAACCTACTAAGGCTCTAAGCCCCATTATTTATACAAATGGAGTCCTCCAACAGTCCTCCTAAAATCAAGGAGCTCGGCTTCCCAGAACTGCAGATAAACAACAGTCCTTCTTAACTTGCTCGACTGCCCCTTTTGATGCATCAATGTGGATTTGTGCTCCGAGTTTCTGATGGAGGATTTGATGAAAGGGGTCATAAATGAAGGAGACACTCCACTACAAATCCTCTTCCCTATTTTCTTCGAGTATTTGCTACCATTTGCTCATAAATCCGTTGACTTTGTCCAAAATCAACCAAAAAATTTGCATAAGGCACACATTAGACTACATGGAAAAATGACTAACCCAATTCACTATATTAGCATAAATATATTCAAAAACTTGCAATAAACTAATGAGAATGGTGGATTAAGTCGAATTAAGAGGCAAAATGAGCCCATATAACTACCCATTTTTGGGGCTCATCACTAACCATGGGGGAATATGTATTGAATAGTCCAATACTTTCCATTCCAATGGGTGGTGTTGATGTTGTACTAGGAGTCCAATGGCTACAATCTTTGGGGACAATAACTTATAATTTTCAATAACTTTTCTTCACATTTTTTGGGGAAGGAAAGGAAGTTGAAAGACATTGCAGGGAACCCAAGAAAGATAATCAGCTCTAATGGCATGACAAAGCTTCTGAAGAAAGAACAATGAGGTGTAATTGCACAATTATGCTCACTAGAGGTTCAAATATCGAAATCATTTATTTCTACACATCTCCAAAAAGTCTTGGACAATCATTCCAAGGTATTTGAGAATCCGAGAGACCTCCCCCCTATTCGTGATCATGATCATGCTATTCATTTGATTCCAGGAAGTGTTCCTCCAAACATCAGACTTTACAGATATCTATATGCCCAAAAGAGTGAAATTGAATGTATGGCTACAAAAATGCTAGAGGTCGGTATAATTCAAACTAGTCAAATTTATTTCTTTCTCCAGTGATATTGGTACACAAGAAGGATGGATCATGGCGTATGTATCTGGATTATAGGGAACTCAACAAGCTCACTATTAACGATAAATTTCTTATTCCTGTCATTGATGAATTGTTGGATGAATTACATGGAGAAATTTACTTCACCAATTTGGATCTTCGTTCAGGATATCGTCAAATTAAAATAAAGACTAAACGCATTCTTAAAAAAAAAAAAAAAAAGAAGAAGAAGAAGAAGAAGAGAAGAAAGAAAGAAAGAAGAAGAAGAAGAAGAAAATAAAAGAAAAACAAAAAAACAAAAACAAAAACAAAAACAAAACAAAAAACAAAAAAAAAAACAACAAAAAACAAAACAAAACAAACGAACAAACAAAACAAAACAAACAAAACAAACAAACAAAAACAAAAACAAAACAAACAAAAAACAAAACAAAACAAAAAACAAAATAAAACATTCAAAATTCATGAGGGTCATTATGAACTTATGGTCATTTCTTCTGGCCTTACTAATGCACCTTCCACATTTCAAGGTTTGATGAATTCTGTTATCACCCTAAAATCTTTGTCTCTAAGTTTTGGAAAGTTGCCTTGTTTCTAGTCATAGTCTTATAAGTTTTGAGTCATCTCATTAGAATTAGTTTCATTCTAGTTTACAAACCCTTCTTCTAGTCATGGTGTTAAAGGGTCTCTAGGTCATTTCATGCTTTAAGGGTTAGGTCATAAGGTTAAAAGTCTTTTAAGGTCATATCTCTTTTCCAAATAAGGTTTGATAGCCTCATTCCATGTCCTAAAACCCTCACCAGGTGTTTAGAATTCATATCTCAGATTATTTCGGAGAAATTTTGAAACTAGCTACGAAATCACTGAACTAGGAGTTTTCGTAGCGTGCTACGAAATCCCTGAAAAAGCCTGTTTCAGCATAAAAAAACTCTGCTTTCTGCATTTACTAGTCAACTTCCAGAAATGGTCCTGAGCATCTGAGAACTCAACTTTGAAAACCGAAAGAGGCGTTTCTTCCTAACATATCAAACTACAAAAACCTCTTTCAGTTTCTTCATATTCATTCTGATGTGGGAGAAATTTATGGTTAAACTTGCACTACGAAATTGCTGAAAGTCAAGCTTTGTCTTCTCGTTTTAGCAGTGTTTTTTAAGTTCGATTTATGGTTAAAAGAAAATGTATTTTGGAATTCTAAGGGAGGTTTCTCGTCATAAAATCTCCATTTATAATATTATCTCACTTTATTCATAAGTGTTTTCAGTTTGGAGATACTAAGCTTTCATTGAGACCCTAATTTCAAAGAATGGAATTTTCCTCTTTGACACATGTTTTTCAATGACAGATTCTGGATAGCTGGAGAAGTCTTTTAAAAAACCAAGAGAGGTTTTTGTTTTAGACATCATAGACTACAAAAAAATACTTTAGTTTCGAAAAATGTGTCATGGATGAGGAGATAAAGGCTCTATTCCACGAGCCAACTTTCAAGGATCCTAAACCTAAAAACAGGGAAACATGTTCCCTAATTTCTAGGGTTTGTCATCAGCAATCAGGTGACAACGTGGGAAGCTTCATCAAATTCGACTTCATGAGGTTGCAGTTGTCAAAGAATGCATTTAATGTTTAGTTGAAGTGGTTTAGTCATAATATGGAGTTACATTCCTAGTTGTATTAGGTCTCTAGGACTGCTAGTTAGTTGTCAAATGCATTTAAAGGCTTGTTTTATGATTAGAATAGGTGTCATTGATGGAAAATTCAAATTCCCCTCCTAATGGAGGAAGGAATCCAAGCTTGTAATGAACTCTATATATGAAAAGAGATGTAATGCACTTATGGTTGGAAATTTTCAAAGGAAGAAGCACATTGTGCTATTGTATGTGACTGCATGTTTTCAGGTTAATACAAAGAGTTACTTTCACTACTCAGGATTCAAAAAGGGTTTCAATGTTTGATTTTCCTCATGGCTTCCTTCATATACTTACTTGCAGTGGTATAGACACATGTTACTTAGAATTCATTTGATGATGCTCTAACTTCCTTCATGTGTTCGTAGGCTGTGTTCCTTACATAATATCTCTATTTTGCTTCTATGTTAAAACCCTCTATGCCCTGACTTCCATGTGAAATTGATCTTGTTGTTGTACTGAAGCACACTTTGACTCCATAGCCCAATGGAAACTTGTCGATTGATATTTCAACCATTTATATATTGTTGTTTGAATTTTCCATAGAGTTAGCCATCTAATCTTCAAAGTAAAATCTTTAATCCAGTGAGGGAGCCCTCTCAGTTTGAGGAGGCTAGGCCTCAGCTAAAAGTAGGTTTGAAAGAGTTACACAAGGCCTTCCTAATCAGCAGCCTATCAAGTCCAGGTTTTGTGATAACATTTTGGTGCGTCTACCGGGAGCCTGAAGATTATTCATTCCTGAAATCAAGAAGCTGAACTTCTGAAGGTAGTAGGAGCTCAGACATCTTTTTGAGGCTGCAAAACTACCTTGGCAACTCCACACATCAAATAACAAATTCGAAGGTGACTCCACTGCTAAAAGATCAGTAGCTTGATGAAGTTTCAAGATGAGTTCCACTACAAGAATGAATGCCAAGTATGCTCCTATGAATCGATCTCATATCCCTGGTTTTCCAAATCCTATGCCCAAGGTTGACTGGTTAGAGGATCTTCCAATATTCAAAGATGAAAAGAAAGACAATGCTGCTCTTCATTTGGTTAGGTTCCATATGCATGTACACAGTCTTAAGGTCCAGTTCCCTGAAGATTGTCTCATGAAGATGTTTATGGCCACTTTAGAAGGAAAAGCATGGTCTTGGTATAAAGGTTTGGAAAATGGTTCAATATATTCGCTTGCTAATTTTCATGATGAATTCTATGAGATGTATAAAGAATTTCATCCTTCCTTATTGCTGCTCAAAGATTGTTGTAAACATTCTTTGAGTCTTATTCAATATTTGGAGGATTGTTATGATGATGATGATGAATTTATGGATGAAGAAATTTTAGAGGCTTTTCATAACAATACATTTCAACACCAAGAAGAAAGTATAACATCCCATGAAATGCAACATGAAGATCAACAGGGGTTTATTTATGAAAATCATATTATGTCCTCCGAGATGGATGTAGAGATGCAACAGACTTGTCAGTCTTCGGATCATAATGAAGATGAAAATGATTACAAACACCAAGTATAAATAATGCAAGAATTTTTTTATGACCCTCAGGCAGAGGAAAAGTTTGTTCATTTTTGTAATTCCTTGCAACAGCTTGCATCAAAGAATGATCTTTATAATGAAGAAAATTACATTATTTGTGGGCATCATTCAGAAAGGCAGTTGGATAGCATATCAAATAAATTTTGTGTGGCTAAGGATCAGTTGTTTGAAGATATAGAATGTTATGAGAATCATCAAACTAACCATGTGTTTTTTGACCATATAGCTGACTACATGGAAAAGATTTACTGTTCAGGCTTCTAGTTATATGTTCGTCTTGAAGAACAGTTACACCTCATGCTGCCTTGGTTATTTCAGTATCTGGTTTATTGTTTCTTCAAGCACAGTCAAGAGATTCAAGTGTCAGATCAGATCAATGATTGGCTTCATTGGAAGTTTCATGTTCCTTGAGCTACAAGTGGAGATTGTAGCTGATAGGGTGGGTAGGAATGTGCAAATAAGCTCAGGGTAGGTTGACTGAGCATTTCTTTCAGTAGGTGCAGTTTGAATTCTTCGTTCAAAAATCATTAAAGGCTTGAGGAGAAAATTGGGCAGAGGTTCAGAGTTTTATTCTAGAAGATGGATAGTGGCACTGGAACTACAAGTTCTTAGTATACCACAAGGGCACATTATCCTTAGTGGAGCCACTGTTATCACCCTAAAATCTTTGTCTCTAAGCTTTGGAAAGTTGTCTTGTTTCTAGTCATAGTCTTATAAGTTTTGAGTCATATCATCAGAATTAGTGTCATTCTCATTTACAAACCCTTCTTCTAGTCATGGTGTTAAAGGGTCTCTAGGTCATTTCATGCTTTAAGGGTTAGGTCATAAGGTTAGAAGACTTTTAAGGTCATATCTCTTTTCCAAATAAGGTTTAACAACCTCATTCCATGTCCTAGAAGCCTCATCAGGTGTTTAGAAGTCATATCTCACATCACTTTGGAGAAATTTTGAAACTAGCTACGAAATCACTGAACTAGGAGTTTTCGTAGCGCGCTACAAAATCCCTGAAAAAACCTGTTTCAACATAAAAACTCTACTTTCTGCGTTTACTAGTCAACTTCCAGAAGGGGTCCTGAGAAGCTGAGAACTCAATTTTGAAAAATGAAAGAGGATTCTCTTCCTAACATGCCAAAATACAAAAAATTATTTTAGTTTCTTCAAATTCATTCTGAGGTGGGAGGAACTTATGGTTAAACTTGTGCTATGAAACTGTTGAAAGTCAAACTTTGTCTTCTGGTTTTAACAGTCTTTTTTAAGATCGGTCTATGGTTACAGGAAAATGTATTTTGGAATTCTTAGGGAGGTTTCTTTTCATAAAATATCCATCTACAATAACCTATCTCACTTTATTCACAAGTGTTTTCAGTTGGGAGATACTAAGCTTTCATTGAGACCCTAATTTCAGAGAACGGATTTTTCTTGTTTGACACGTGTTTTTCAAAGACAGATGTTGGATAGCTGGAGAAGCGTTGTAAAAAACCAAGAGAGGTTTTTGTTATAGACATCATGGACTACAAAAACCTCCTTCAGTTTCGAAAAATGTGTCATGGATGAGGAGATAAAGGCTCTGTCCCACGTGCCAATGTTCAAGGATCCTAAACCTAAAAACAGGGAAACATGTTCCCTAATTTCTAGGGTTTGTCATCAACAATCAGGTGACAACATGGGAGGCTTCATCAAATTTGACTTCATGAGGTTGCAGTTGTCAAAGAATGCATTTAATGTTTAGTTGAGGTGGTTTATCATAATAAGGAGTTACACTCCTAGTTGTATTAGGTCTCTAGGACTGCTAGTTCGCTATAAAATGCATTTAAAGGTTTGTTTTATGGTTAGAATAGGTGTCACTGATGGAAAATTCGAATTCCCCTCATGATGGAGGAAGGAATCGAAGCTTGTAATGAACTCTATATATGACAAGAGATGTAATGCACTTGTGGTTGGCAATTTTCAAAGAAAGAAGCACATTGTGCTATTGTATGTGACTGCATGTTCTCAGGTTAATACAAAGAGTTGCTTTCACTACTGAGGATTCAGAAAGGGTTTCAATGTTTGATTTTCCTCATGGCTTCCTTCATATACTTACTTGCAGTGGTATAGACACATGTTACTTAGAATTCATTTGATGATGCTCTAACTTTCTTCATGTGTTTGTACGCTGTGTTCCTTACATAATATCTCTGTTTTGCTTCTATGTTAAAACCCTCTATGCCCTGACTTCCACGTGAAATTGATCTTGTTGTTGTATTGAAGCACACTTTTACTCCATAGCCCAATGGAAGCTTGTTGATTAATATTTCAACCATTTATATATTGTTTTTCAAATTTTCCATAGAGTTAGCCATCTAATCTTCAAAGTAAAATCTTTAATCCAAGTGAGAGTTGAGGAGGCTAAGCCTCACTTAAAAGTAGGTTTGAAAGAGTTACACAAGGCCTTCCTAATCAGCAGCCTATCAGGGCAAGGTTTTGTGATAACATTTTGGTGCGTCTACCAGGAGCCTGAAAATTATTCATTCCCGAAATCAAGAAGCTGAACTTCTAAAGGTAGCAGCAGCTCAGTAATCTTTTTGAGGCTGCAAAACTACCTTGGTGACTCCACACATCAAATAACAAATTGGAAGGTGACTCCACTACTAGAAGATCAGTAGCTTGATGAAGTTTCAAGATGAGTTCCACTGCAAGAATGAATGCCAGGTATGCTCCTATGAATCGGTCTCATATCCCTGGTTTTCCAAATCCTATTCCCAAGGTTGATTGGTTAGAGGATCTTCCAATATTCAAAGATGAAAAGAAAGACAATGTTGCTCTTCATTTGGTTAGGTTCCATATGCATGTACGCAGCCTTAAGGTTCATATCCCTAAAGATTGTCTCATGAGGATGTTTATGACCACTTTAGAAGGAAAAGCATGGTCTTGGTATAAAGGTTTGGAAAATGGTTCAATATATTCGCTTGCTAATTTTCATGATGAATTCTATGAGATGTATAAAGAATCTCATCCTTCCTTATTTCTAGTCAAAGATTGTTGTAAACATTCTTTGAGTCTTATTCATTATTTGGAGGATTGTTATGATGATGATGAATTTATGGATGAAGAAATTTTAGAGGCTCTTCATAACAATACATTTCAACACCAAGAAGAAAGTATAACATCCCATGAAATGCAACATGAAGATCAACAGGGGTTTATTTATGAAAATCATATTATGTCCTCCAAGATGGATGTAGAGATGCAGCAGACTTGTCAGTCTTTGGATCATAATGAAGATGAAAATGATTACAAACACCAAGAAGAAATATTGCAAGAAATTTTTTATGACCCTCAGGCAGAGGAAAAGGTTGTTTATTTTTGTAATTCCTTGCAGCAGCTTGCATCAAAGAATGATCTTTATAATGAAGAAAATTACATTGTTTGTGGGCATCATTCAAAAAGGCAGTTGGATAACATATCAAATAAATTTTGTGTGGTTGAGGACTAGTTGTTTGAAGATATAGAATGTGATGAGAATCATCAAACTAACCATGTGTTTTTTGACCATATAGCTGACTACATGGAAAAGATTTACTGTTCAGGCTTCCAGTTATATGTTCGTCTTGAAGAACAGTTACACCTCATGTTGCCTTAGTTATTTCAGTATATGGTTTATTGTTGCTTCAAGCACATTCAAGAGATTCAAGTGTCAGATCATATCGATGATTGGCTTCATTGGAAGTTTCATGTTCCTTGAGCTACAAGTGGAGATTGCAGCTGATCGGGTAGGTAGGAATGTGCAAATAAGCTCAGGGTAGGTTGACTGAGCATTTGTTTCAGTAGGTGCAGTTTGAATTCTTCGTTCATAAATCATTAAAGGCTTGAGGAGCAAATTGGGTAGAGGTTTAGAGTTTTATTCTAGAAGATGGATAGTGGCATTGGAGCTACAAGTTCTTAGTATACCACAAGGGCACACTATCCCTAGTGGAGTCACTGTTATCACCCTAAAATCTTTGTCTCTAAGCTTTGGAAAGTTGCCTTGTTTCTATTCATAGTCTTATAAGTTTTGAGTCATCTCATCATAATTAGTGTCATTCTCATTTACAAACCCTTCTTCTAGTCATGGTGTCAAAGGGTCTCTAGGTCATTTCATGCTTTAAGGGTTAGGTCATAAGGTTAGAAGTCTTTTAAGGTCATATCTCTTTTCCAAATAAGGTTTGACAGCCTCATTCCATGTCCTAGAAGCCTCACCAGGTGTTTAGAAGTCATATCTCACATCATTTTGGAGAAATTTTGAAACTAGCTACGAAATCAATGAACTACGAGTTTTCGTAGCGCGCTACGAAATCCCTGAAAAACCCTATTTCAGCATAAAAAACTTTGCTTTATGCGTTTACTAGTCAACTTCCAGAAGGGGTCCTGAGCAGCTGGGAACTCAATTTTGAAAACTGAAATATGCTTTTCTTCCTAACATACCAAAATACAAAAATTTCTTTTAGTTTCTTCAAATTCATTCCGAGGTAGGAGGAATTTATGGTTAAACTTGCGCTAGGAAACTGCTGAAAGTCAAGCTTTGTCCTCTGGTTTTAGCAGTCTTTTTTAAGATCGGTTTCTGGTTATAGGAAAATGTATTTTGGAATTCTGAGGTACATTTATCTTCATAGAATCTCCATATATAATAACCTATCTCACTTTATTCATAAGTGTTTTCAGTTGGGAGATACTAAGCTTTCATTGAGACCCTAATTTCAGAGAGCGGATTTTTCTTGTTTGACAGGTGTTTTTCAAGGACATATTCCGGACAGTTGGAGAAGTGTTTTAAGAAACCAAGATAGGTTTTTGTTCTAGACATCATGGACTACAAAAACCTCCTTCAGTTTCAAAGAATGTGTCATGGATGAGGAGATAAAGGCTCTGTCCCGCGTGCCAACTTTCAAGGATCCTAAACCTAAAAACAGGGAAACATGTTCCCAAATTTCTAGGGTTTGTCATCAGCAATCAGGTGACAACGTAGGAGGCTTCATCAAATTCGACTTCATGAGATTGCAGTTTTCAAAGAATGCATTTAATATTTATTTGAGGTGGTTTAGTCATAATAAAGAGTTACGCTCCTAGTTGTATTAGGTCTCTAGGACTGCTAGCTAGCGGTCAAATGCATTTAAAGGTTTGTTTTATGGTTAGAATAGGTGTCACTGATAGAAAATTCAAATTCCCCTCATGATGGAGGAAGGAACCCAAGCTTGTAATGAACTCTATATATGACAGGAGATGTAATGCACTTGTGGTTGGCAATTTTCAAAGAACGAAGCACATTGTGCTATTGTATGTGACTGCATGTTCTCAGGTTGATACAAAGAGTTACTTTCAATACTCAGGATTCAGAAAGGGTTTCAATGTTTGATTTTCCTCATGGCTTCCTTCATATACTTACTTGTAGTGGTATAGACACATGTTACTTAGAATTCATTTGATGATGCTCTAACTTTCTTCATATGTTTGTACGTTGTGTTCCTTACATAATATCTTTGTTTTGCTTCTATGTTAAAACCCTCTATGCCCTGACTTCCATGTGAAATTGATCTTGTTGTTGTACTGAAGCACACTTTGACTCCATAGCCCAATAGAAGCTTGTTGATTGATATTTCAACCATTTATATATTGTTGTTTGAGTTTTCCATAGAGTTAGCCATCTAATCTTCAAAGTAAAATCTTTAATCCAGTGAGAGAGCCCTCTCGGGTTGAGGAGGCTAAGCCCCAGCTAAAATTAGGTTTGAAAGAGTTACACAAGGCCTTCCTAATCAGCAGCCTATCAGGTCAAGGTTTTGTGATAACATTTTGGTGTGTCTGCCGGGAGCCTGAAGATTATTCATTCCCGAAATCAAGAAGCTGAACTTCTGAAGGTAGCAGGAGCTCAGACATCTTTTTGAGGCTGCAAAACTACCTTGGCAACTCCAAACATCAAATAACAAATTGGAAGGTGACTCCATTGCTAGAAGATTAGTAGCTTGATGAAGTTTCAAGATGAGTTCCACTACAAGAATAAATGTCAGGTATGCTCCTATGAATCGGTCTCATATCCCCGGTTTTCCAAATCCTACGCCCAAGGTTGATTGGTTAAAGGATCTTCCAATATTCAAAGATGAAAAGAAAGACAATGTTGCTCTTCATTTGGTTAGGTTCCATATGCATGTACGCAGTCTTAAGGTTCAGTTCCCTAAAGATTGTCTCATTAGGATGTTTATGACCACTTTAGAAGGAAAAGCATGGTCTTGGTATAAAGGTTTGGAAAATGGTTCAATATATTCGCTTGCTAATTTTCATGATGAATTCTATGAGATGTATAAAGAATCTCATCCTTCCTTATTGTTGGTCAAAGATTGTTGTAAACATTCTTTGAGTCTTATTCAGTATTTGGAGGATTGTTATGATTATGATGAATTTATGGATGAAGAAATTTTAGAGGCTCTTCATAACAATAAATTTCAACACCAAGAAGAAAGTATAGCATCCCATGAAATGCAACATGAAGATCAACAGGGGTTTACTTATGAAAATTATATTATGTCCTCCGAGATGGATGTAGAGATGTATCAGACTTGTCAGTCTTCGGATCATAATGAAGATGAAAATGATTACAAACACCAAGAAGAAATATTGCAAGAAATTTCTTATGACCCTCAGGCAGAGGAAAAGGTTGTTCATTTTTGTAATTCCTTGCAGCAGCTTGCATAAAAGAATGATCTTTATAATGAAGAAAATTACATTGTTTGTGGGCATCATTCAGAAAGGCAGTTGGATAGCAATCAAATAAATTTTGTGTGGTTGAGGATCAGTTGTTTGAAGATATAGAATGTTATGAGAATCATCAAACTAACCATGTGTTTTTTGACCATATAGCTGACTACATGGAAAATATTTATTATTCAGGCTTCCAGTTATATGTTCGTCTTGAAGAACAGTTACACCTCATGCTGCCTTGGTTATTTAAGTATCTGGTTTATTGTTGCTTCAAGCACAGTCGAGAGATTCAAGTGTCAGATCAGATTGATGATTGGCTTCATTGGAAGTTTCATGTTCCTTGAGCTACAAGTGGAGATTGCAGCTGATAGGGTAGGTAGGAATGTGCAAATAAGCTCAGGGTAGGTTGACTGAGCATCTGTTTCAGTAGGTGCAGTTTGAATTCTTCGTTCAGAAATCATTAAAGGCTTGAGGAGCAAATTTGGCATAGGTTTAGAGTTTTATTCTAGAAGATGGATAGTGGCACTAGATCTACAAGTTCTTAGTATACGACAAGGGCACACTATCCCTAGTGGAGCCACTGTTATCACCCTAAAATCTTTGTCTCTAAGCTTTGGAAAGTTGCCTTGTTTCTAGTCATAGTCTTATAAGTTTTGAGTCATCTCATTAGAATTAGTGTCATTTTCATTTACAAACCCTTCTTCTATTCATGGTGTTAAAGGGTCTCTAGGTCATTTCATGCTTTAAGGGTTAGGTCATAAGGTTAGAAGACTTTTAAGGTCATATCTCTTTTCCAAATAAGGTTTGACAGCTTCATTCCATGTCCTAGAAGTCTCACTAGGTGTTTAGAAGTCATATCTCACATCATTTTGGAGAAATTTTGAAACTAGCTACGAAATCATTGAACTAGGAGTTTTCGTAGCGCGCTACGAAATCCCTGAAAAACCCTGTTTCAGCATAAAAAAATTCTGCTTTCTGCATTTACTAGTCAACTTCCAGAAGGGTTCCTGAGCAACTGAGAACTCAATTTTGAAACTTGAAAGAGGCTTTTCTTCCTAACATACAAAACTACAAAAACCGCTTTCAGTTTCTTCAAATTCATTCTGAAGTGGGAGGAATTTATGGTTAAACTTGCGCTACGAAACTGTTGAAAGTCAAGCTTTATCTTCTAGTTTTAGCAGTCTTTTTTAAGATCGGTTTCTGGTTACAGGAAAACATATTTTGGAATTCTGAGGGACTTTTCTCTTCATGAAATCTCCATTTACAGTAACCTATCTCACTTTATTCATAAGTGTTTTCAGTTGGGAGATACTAAGCTTTCATTGAGACCCTAATTTCAGAGAACAGATTTTTCCTGTTTGACATGTGTTTTTCAAGGACAGATGTTGGACAGCTGGGGAAGTTTTTTAAAAAACCAAGAGAGGTTTTTGTTATAGAAATCATGGACTACAAAAACCTCCTTCAGTTTCGAAAAATGTGTCATGGATGAGGATATAAAGGCTCTGTCCCACGTGCCAACTTTCAAGGATCCTAAACCTAAAAACAGGGGAACATGTTCCCTAATTTCTAGGGTTTGTCATCAACAATCAGGTGACAACGTGGGAGGCTTTATCAAATTCGACTTCATGAGGTTGCATTTTTCAAATAATGCATTTAATATTTATTTGAGGTGGTTTAGTCATAATAAGGAGTTACACTCCTAGTTGTATTAGGTCTCTAGGACTGCTAGTTAGCTGTCAAATGCATTTAAAGGTTTGTTTTATGGTTAGAATAGGTGTCACTGATGGAAAATTCGAATTCCCCTCATGATGGAGGAAGAATCCAAGCTTGTAATGAACTCTATATATGACAAGAGATGTAATGCACTTATGGTTGGCAATTTTCAAAGAAAGAAGCACATTGTTCTATTGTATGTGACTGCATGTTTTCAGGTTAATACAAAGAGTTGCTTTCACTACTCAGGATTCAGAAAGGGTTTCAATGTTTGATTTTCCTCATGTCTTCCTTCATATACTTACTTGCAGTGGTATGGACACATGTTACTTAGAATTCATTTGATGATGCTCTAACTTCCTTCATGTGTTCGTAGGTTGTGTTCCTTACATAATATCTATGTTTTGCTTCTATGTTAAAACCCTCTATGCCCTGACTTCCATGTGAAATTGATCTTGTTGTTGTACTGAAGCACACTTTGACTCCATAGCCCAATGGAAGCTTGTTGATTGATATTTCAACCATTAATGTATTGTTGTTCGAATTTTCCATAGAGTTAGCCATCTAATCTTCAAAGTAAAATCTTTAATGCAGTGAGAGAGCCCTCTCAGGTTGAGGAGGCTAAGCCTAAGCTAAAAGTAGGTTTGAAAGAGTTACACAAGGCCTTCCTAATCAGCAACCTATCAGGTCAAGATTTTGTAATAACAAATTCCATTTTCAAAACCTTCCTTAGAAAAATTGTGTTACTATTTTTTGATGATATACTAATCTACATCAAGTCTCAGAAGGATCATGTTCAACATGTTGACAAAGTGCTCAAATTATTGGAGAAGAAACAATTATATGCAAAAACCTCCAAATTTTTCTTTGGAGTACAGGAGGTGGAATATTTGGGTCATATTGTATTTCATGAGAGTGTTAAGGTAGACCCTAACAAAATTAAATTCATTAAGGAATGGAAAATCCCCACAACCATAAAGCATCTTCAAGGATTTCTCGAGTTGACAGGGTATTATCGCAAGTTTGTTAGGAATTATGGGAGAATTGCAACACCTCTAACAACATTACTAAAGAAAGATGCATTTTCTTGGACTCTTGAAGCAACTAAGGCCTTTAAACATCTTAACGAGGCAATGTGACAAGCACCGGTCTTAGCTACGGAAGGTTTTACAAAATACTTTATTGCGGAATGATGCCTCAAGAAATGGAATTGGTGTTGTTTTAATGCAAGAAGGAAGACCCATTTCTTTTTAAATTCATTCAATCAAAGGAAAGTATTTACACAAACCTATTTATGAGAAGGAAATGTTGGAAATACTACATGCACTAAAGCAATGGATACCTTACCTAATGGGAAGACACTGCAAGATAAAAATAGATCATGATAGTTTTAAATACTTTTTGAAACAAATATTATGTTTAGAAGAGCAGAAATAATGGGTCACAAAGATGTTGGGTTATGAATTTGAAATCATATACAAAAAAGGGAAGCAAAATGTTGTTGCAGATGCACTCCCAAGAAAGGACGAGGATGTGGAAGCATTGCTTTGTGCCATTTCTATTATCCAACCTTATTGGATAACTAAAGCAAGGGATGAATGGAAGAATGACGAAGAGGTGTGGACACGCATTCAAAATTTGTAGCAAGATCCTAGTACATCTGATACATTTAGCTGGAAAAATGATTCATTATGATATAAAGATTGCTTATATCTTTGTAATAATTCCCAACTCAAGCAAAATATTATTTTGGAATTGCACACCTCCCCCTTAGGAGGGCACTCAGGATTGGTAAAAACTTACCAAAGGGTCAAGAAGGTTTTTTTTTTGGATGGACTTAAATTTGATATTCAGAAGTTTGTGGTAGAATGTTTGGTTTTCTAATAAAATAAAATTAAGACAATTAAGACCTCGGGTCTATTACAACCTTTAGCCATTCCAAGTCAACATTGGGAGGAGGTATCAATGGATTTTATCACAGGTTTACCCAAGTCTGAAGGAAAGAGTGTCATCATGGTCGCAGTTGATAAACTTACCAAGTATGCACACTTTTTTACATTATCTCATCCTTTTAAATCCAGTACAATTGCTATTGCATTTATGGAAACAATTCGAAAGCTACATGGAAACCCAAAGATTATTGTAAGTGACAAAGATCCCATTTTCATTGCAAACTTTTGGACGAAATTATTTTGTTGTCTTGGTACTCAATTAGCTCATAGCTCATCTTATCATCCTCAATCTGATGGAAAATTGAGATAGTGAACAAATGTTTGGAATGATATATTCATTGCTTTGTATCTCATAAAAAAACACAATGGGTCAAGTGGCTATCTCTAATTGAATGGTGGTATAACACTTCCTTCTATATGGCAGCAAAAATGACCCCATTTATGGTACTTTTTGAATATCATCCACCATCCATCACATCATCTTTAAGAGAAAATTCTAAGGTTTAAGCAGTGGAAGATCACATCGAGCATAAACCACAAGTTCTCCAACTCTTAAAGGATAACCTCACTATGGCACAAAATCGAATGAAACAATAGGAAAATCAACATCCCAGTGAAATAAGTTATGATGTAGGCGACTGATTATTTTTACGGCTACGACCATATAAACAAATGTCCCTTAAGCAAGCTAAGAAGGATAATAAATTATCACCCAAGTGCTATGGCCCTTACAAGGTGTTGCAAAATATTGGTACTATGGCATACAAATTGGAGCTACCTGCATCTTCTCGAGTACACCTAGTTTTCCATGTTTCATGCTTAAAGAAGGTTATCGGTGACAAGCTCCAAGATCAAACAATGATCAAGGTGGATATTGGTGGCCACCCGCCTATTCTACTTAGACCTCCACCATTGTTTCTTTTTAGTTTCCTTAATTGTAGCACAACTTACTATTTTTACCATTTTTTCGGGTCCTAAATTTCTGGAACTATTTTGAGGGACTAAAATATGTTTTTAAAGAAAATGGAGAGACCAAAAAAGTCCCAAACTAATTTACCAATTTGTTTTTGGCCTCCTCTTCAACATCTTCGAAACGAGGTATTATGATAGCCAAATGGAGATCATATGCCAAAGTTATGACCTCGGGAAGTTGATACACCAATTTACCCAAATGGGGCCCACAATTTTGGCGCTTCATCTCCTAGGATTAGGTTTTTGGATGTTTAGGGTTTTCTGTTGTTTCTTAGCCTCTAAGCCTTATTGTAACACAGTTCAGAGGCATGTAGCCACCACATCTCTTCTCAGAGATAAGCTACCATCATCCGAGCTAGTTTATTTCCATTTCTGTATGTAAGCATATTTTATCTCTTTGATATTAATGAAATGAAGCTTTATTTCTGTTGCATCTTTGTGTTTGTGTATATTTGTATTTTGTTGCATTCCTGCATAATTCTAGATCAAACAATGTTTCCAGAACTTGACGAAGAAGGGAAAATCATATTTGAGTCTGAAGCAATCATGGAAACAAGACCCTGACAGCTACGGAATTGATTAATTTCAGAGTATCTCATTAAGCGAAGGAACTTACCCACTGAAGATTCCACATGGGAGGATGAGAATTTCATACATAAGCATCTGGAACTACTCAAGTGTTGAGGACAATGCTTTTTGAAGGAGAGAGGCATGTTAGGTCCCTATAATACTAGTGTATTCCCCTTATTAATATTGTTAGTGTAGCCCCCTATTGTTATTATTGTGCCCATGTATCCCCCATGTTGTTATTATTGTGACCCATAGAAGCCCACTATTGTTATTTTCGTGCCCTTACATTATTTTCTTTTCTTTTTTTTTCTAAGTTATGCTAATTATATTAAGGTAAAAAAGAGTATCATACACTGGGGCCGAAGCCTGTACTTATCTATGCTAGAGGAAAGGCATCAACCAGCAAAAACATTAGATTTGAACTGCCCAGAAGGGAAACCGGTTCTTAACCAAAGTGTTTCAAAAAATTATCTTGCTACCCACGCAGGGGAAACCAGTAAATTATCCAGTTTTGTGTCATTGTATCTAAGGAGACTAGAAAAAGTAAACCCAACTGAAGAGCCTAAAATTTTAAGTTTTCCAAACAAAAAAAACCCATTGAAAAATAGAAACTAAAAAACAGAGTCCCAATGAACTGAGACACGTGGCATGCTGAGTGGTAGTCTACTAGGCAGGCGCGTGGCACATTGAGTGGCAGCAAGGTGGCAGACCAAGCGGCGAACACACGGCATCGAGGTGGAGGCTAGGGACGTGGTGGCGACGGAGGGTGCTCCTTCACGATGAAGCATTTGTACTCATCCATGTCGCCACTTGCCAACAACGAAGTCTCCGTGTCACCAGCCTGCAACTCCAGTTGTTCTTCCTTGATGAGGCAGCAGTATTCATCTATTACCCAGTTCATTTGCGGAGCCTCTTTCACTTCCTTCCCTGCACGTCTGGTCTGTTGCTCCTGGCTTCACTCCTTTGCACCCTAAAGACTCGTCTGAGCCAGTTCCAGCTTGGCTTTTGTTTGGCTACTCCTGCTGCGGTGTATCTGCCACCAGCAATGTTCGAGAGCCCCATTGCTTTGGGGCAGCCACCTCCATTTCTCCTTGTTCCTCGTTTGCCATGAGTCGTCCTCCAACCTCGAAGTCTTGTGCCTCAGAATTTCGCTTTTCTTCATGAAAGCTAATGGTGATGGTGGCAGTGATGAGGGGCTTGTTCAAGGCGAAGAAGAAGGTGAATTGGGCATTCTGGGAATGCAGCTGAGGAGCGGGAGATGGGACAAAAGTGGAGGGGAGGCTGCTGGGAGGCGTAGCAGAGGCCACCGAGTGGAAGCGACCTCTTCCATTGCACATACTTGGGTAACAACTGGTGTTCTGCTTATCTAGAGAGCAAGTGGTCTCTGAAGCAGAGGAGCACTAGGATCGACTTAGGCTCCCTCAGTTCCCACCTCTATGGTTGTGCATCCTGTGTCTCACCATGTTGTCTGCAATTGGAGGCAAGTTTCGTTCAGAATTGAGCACAATGGGATGCAGCGTCGCAGTGGAGCTAGAATGCAATTTAGCAAAGGGATGAGTAACCAGGGCCGAAGGGATGATAAATTGAAAATTCAAGTTGTGGGTGAAGTGGATGCTCGAGAAAAAATCAATACAACAATAAATATTACAGCGTCTCCCAGTGGTTGTTTGGTATCTAGGTGCCATCATTGCATGAGGGAAGAGGCATTGCAGGGGTCAAGGTTGCAAGGGAGGATTGGCAGGAGCAAAGGTGGTATTTTCCCAAGAGTTCATGGTTCCCTTGAGCCGAGGTTGATGGTGGTTAACAAAATGATGGCAGCGCTCACTTGAGGTGAATTTATGGTGATGGTTAATGCCATTTTTGGACCATTGTGCCACCCTGTGGGAGGCCATGTTGTATCGCCAGACACCAACCCAATTGGAAGCCACCTCACCGTCCTTCATTGTCACCCGCATCCGAGAGTTTTGCCCTTACATTATTATTGTTATGTAGGCTTTGAATATATTGTGACCCTTTAGACTCCTATATATACCAAGGAGGCCTTATCATTTGAATCATCCAATAATTTCTCATTTATGTGATGTAAAGGAGTTTTCCCCCTCGAAGAGGCTATTTCTCAAGTCGTTGATCTATCTTTTCTTCTATTTTGTGAGCTAGTTGCATAAAAAAATTCTAGATGGCTTTTACTGTTGAAGGAATTCAATATTACCATTTTAGATAGGCCAGGAAAAGAAAACATAGTTGATGATTTCCTTTCCAGGGTGCAAAATGATAATAATGATACTCCTATAGTAGATAGTTTTCTCGATGAATATATTTTTGCAATATCTACTAAAAATCCTTGGTTTGTAGATATTTCTAATTATTTGGCTACAAGAAAATTTCCTCCTTGGCTCTCACTAAAATAAATACAATGAGTCATCAAAGCCAGTGCACCATATTCCTAGATAAAAGTAGATTTGTACTGAATAGGACTTGATTTGATCATTATGAGATGTGTTAGAGAAGATAAAGTACCTAATATACTTAAAGCATGTCATGATGAACCATGTGGAGGACATTTTGTTGATAGATGAACCACATATAAAGTACTTATTTTGGGGTATTGGCCTTCTCTTTTTAAAGATGCCAAGGAATATGTCCAAAGATGTGATAGTTTTCAAAGGATGGGGAGGCCTATCCAATCAGATGAGATGCCTCTACAACCATAGGTACTAATAGAGCCTTTTGAAAATGGGCTCTAGATTTTGTTGGCCCCATTAATACTTCATCCAAGTAAAAGAGGTATATACTTGTTTGATTGACTATGTTACTAAATGGGTAGAGGCTAAGCCACTAAATTTTTCTACTAAAATTGTTGTTGTTACATTTATTTTTGAGGAAATTTTCATTTGTTTTTTGTGTTCCAAGAGAAACTGTAATAAATCAAGGTGTGCAATTCACATCCAAGCTAGTGTAGAAGATTATGGAGCAATACAAGATTAGGCAACATAAATCCACTCCATATCATCCACAAGCTAGTGTACAAGTGGAATCTACAAACAAAATTCTTGAATCCATATTGACCAAGATTGTGCATCTACATAGAAGAGATTGGGATGGCAAACTTCCAGAAGCACTCTGGGCATACCGGACCACATGGAGGAATACCACCAAACATACTCTTATAAGCTTGTCTATGGGAAGCAAGTTTTTCTTCCTATTGAATTCTAATTGGAGACCTAAAAGACAACAACCAAAATGGGTCTAGATCTCTCTGAAGCCCAAAATCAAAGATTGGCACAACTGAATGAATTGGATGAGATATGACAAGATGCCATACAAAGGATAAACATATCAAGCAATAAAGAGCAAAATGGCATGACAAGTTCATCAAAATCAAAAAGTTCCAGCGAGGAAATTGGACCCTTCTCTTTGATTCCAAGTTGAAAGATTTTGAAGGAAAAATTCAAACACACTGGTTGGTTATCTATAGACATAAATTGTTTTTTACAATGGTGCAGTAAGGAATAAGACTATTGATGAAAAAGGGATTAATTTAATTTTTAATGGGCATAGTTTAAAGCTTTATCATAAGCCCTTAACAAGATAAGAATGTGTTCAAAGTCTGCAAGAAAATTCTTATTTGAAATTGGTAGGGAAAGAAGATCCTTCTTCTTTACCACCAAAAGATGTGTAATTTCTTTTCTATGGAAAATAATAATAATAATAATAAGAATGAATGAAATAAAAAGCATAGTTATTAAAACCAACATTGTCGGCATATACTATGCCAAAAATCCTTGTTGAAAACCAAAATCATTTAGCAACGTGGATTTTCCTTTTCCCTTCCTTTTTCCCTTTTCTTTTTTCCTTTTCTTCTTTGCAAAATAATTTTTATTTCAAGCTAATTGGTTTGAAGAATTTGTTTCTCTTTTAAAGATAACTCACCAGCATTTATTAGCATCATCAACCTTAAGCAGCAGCAAGTTCTTTGAAGAATTGAAAGCAAATTTTTTAAGACTATCAACATTTCATAGCTAGTTCAACATTTCGTAGATAATTCATCAGAAAACGAATTTGGACTTGCCAACAAAGCAAGATCAACACACAAGAGTGAGCTAATGCAAAAAGTAACTATTTTAGTAGTCAATCAATTTTATTAAAGTAGAAACTATAGATATTTAAGTTGATGGACTAATTACAAATTTCAAAAGGTTCACATATATTTCAATAATGACACTCATTATACTCACTCCATATCATTCCATTCCATCATATCTTAGAAATGTCCCTATCTTATTTGAAGAATTCAAAACTCTGAAGCTTATGTTGATATCAAAGCCTCGTATCCAAATGGTGCATGGGCAATTATGATTCAACAAGGGAGATTCATATTATAATACTACCACCTAAAGTCTTTCACTTCCATTTAACCCAAAATCCCTCATTGAATTTCAACAATATTATTGTCCATTTATTTTACTGATACATTGTCAAAAAGGCGATTTGGGGAGCAAGACTTATTCTACAACAATGGGAGTCATTATCCACCATGAACCCATGGGTGCAAAATTCCTAAGTGCTTACCGTAAATTCAGAGAACAGTTGCAGAAAGTAGGTTGGTTAAAGTTCTTTGAGAAGTTTGATGGCCATGAAGTAGAAGTACCCAGAGCATTTGATGGGGTTGAAGCAAAGATTGGGGACATAAAATTAAAATTGACAGTCATTTATCGTTGAAGCAATGTGAAGTTACTAGAAATGGTGAGAGTTGGTTCAAAAATCAAAGACTAATATCCATGAATGTTGTGTTTGATGTATCACGTTTACAAGGCAGTCAACTCAGTTACCTATGGATGGATAACAATCTATAGGGGACTCCCAAAATATACTCGATGGTACATGGGAGTACAATCTGTAGTAGTGTTGTCTAATGAGTAACCATTCGATGAGTGTTCCCATATACTTTATGTGCGTGGAGCACCATCCAATATACCCAAAGGTATGTGGAGTACAATCCTATACACTAACATACGTGGAATGAGATTTCAACCCTAGAATACAATGTTGGCAAACAATGACAACTCCTACGTTTAACGACGCCAGAACATGTCTCTATCCTAGACCTATAGATGTTTGCGTTAATGTTACAAATTCTCCTTAGGTTGATTCAATAAATTTTACTCTTTATCTTTGATTAAGTTCCAATTTTGGGCTCACCACAAATGTCACCTGAATATCCTAAAATGAAAATCTAGCATGAGAAAACATAAATCTTCCTCTTTCAATGAAAATCTAGCTAAGGGAAGAAACAATCAATATGCAACACACAACATGCAACAAACAAGATGCAAGATGCAATTTCCCCTTCCTATTCCTATATCAATGCACATACAAAACCCTAAATGCCAATGCAAAATTTTTCTTTTCAACACACTTAATTTTTGAAATGAAGAAAGCTAAGACACAAATGTTTAATCACTGATTCAAATGCACTTTTAAGAATGAGGACTAGAAGAACGATTCATCCAATCAACCAATGACCAAACAAAATCAGTTTGCAAGTGACCAAATGATAAGAACAAAGAAAAATCAAAACCAATTCTTACCAAAGGGAATCAAATATATATGCAAACCAAATGGAGGCTTTAGAGAGACCACAAGACAATTAAAACTCAGGGAAGGTTAGATGGAAGTAGTCCGATCAAAGAGACACTCACAAAAAAGGGAAAGTTTTGTGTAAAAACAAAGGCCAACACGGGTGTAGAAGAGGCACCAATGCTTTGCAACGTAGGCACAAAGAGGGCCCAGGTGGGGTGCAACGTTCTTTAAGAGGAATAGAGGTTACGTTGGTCTAGGGATAGAGGATTCTCTCACAAAATTTGCAAAAGAGACTTGATGAAATGGCTTCTCAAGTTTGTTCTTAACTGAGTAAAGAAACAAAGGTCTATCAAGGAGGTAATCAAAAACAAAGTACAAAGGAACCACCAAGGGAATACATCGTTCCCCAGTATGGTCACTAATTTGTTATACGAGATTTATAATTGCAGATAAAAGTATCTCCCCTAGCTTTGGTGGCTAACCTAGAACAACAAAGAGACAAGGAACACAATTCTTTCCTTAAAGTAAATAGATGACAAAATGAAACCTACCTAGAATTTGTCGTGGGCTTCGCTCCTTTAGCTTGGATGCACCAATTCCAGCTCTGATTACCAAAATTAGAACCTGCACAGTCAAATAACACAAGCCAAGAAACTACGAGATCTATGGAGTGTCATCTAAATACTCTATTTAATAGATCAACATGGTATTGAAATATATGAAATAACATCACATATAGGAAAATAGAGAATCCTTTGCATTAATATAAATGGAAGGAGTTTACAACCATAAATAGGTGTTGATCTTGTAGAAGAGCTCCTCCAGGCTGACTTGTCCTTTCCTTGTCACAATGTGCACCTCCAGTCACCCTAAATGCATGAAATGAAACCTTTCACCACAACGAAATAAGGGTAGAATCACTCTCCAAAAGCCAACCCCTTGCATATGGAAGGTTGTAAATATATAGAGGAATGGGGTAGGTTGGGAGTTCTTATCCAATTACCAATCTAAGGCTTTAGATCCACCTTTGATGGGAGGATGGGATCAAAGGATAAGGGATTGAAACTCCAAAGTAGGATAGGATATGATCTAGATATTTTATCTTAGGTAAATGGTTGTAACAAATTCTGGAAGCTTTTAGAAAAGGAGGCTTCCAAAATTTCTCTATTTTTCCTGAATTTATAGAACCAACATAGGTGCAAATGGGAGCAACCTGTAGGTGATCAATGCAGGCCATAGTGGAGCAACCTGTAGGTGAACGTTTTCCAGCAAGAGGCCAGGGTATGTTGGTCCTAAAACTAGCTCAAATGATGCATTTTAGGGCAGAAACTCTGGGGAATGAGGCTTTGTGCAAGATGATGACAATGGGGGAATATGATTTTGATTGATCCCATTGGGAGGCGTATTGATCGGATGTGACAAAATGGCCTAAAACAATATTCATGCTCTTCATATCTAGACTTCATTGTGGATTATTCTCTCCTCTCCTAGCTCTCTTTGTACCATGGGTTGTAGCCCTGTATCGTATCAATTTTCTCTCATTGCTTTGTTATTGCTTACTTATCTTTCATATGTTAACAACTTGATGTGAAGCATGTATACTCAATAATTTGTAGGTTATCCTCTATCCTCGAAGATTTCCTTGAATTTTGTGCATATGGTAGTTGGTGCATGCTCTTTCTACTCTTTGTCATTCTCCCCTTTTAATGTTAAAATTGACATGAAGTAGTTAAATCCTCGATGATTCTTAGGCTATGTTCAATCCTTAGGGTTTACATTGGTTTGGTCTCCACAATGGTTGGTGGACTATTACCCCTGCTCTTTGTGCCTCTTTTTATTTCATGCTAATTAGATATTGAATGTGTTCCTGTAAAGATTATTTTAGTTTGCATTTCATTTTCACTTTACATTGCATGATAGTTGTTGTCCATTTATTTCACAAAACAACTACATTATGCTAGACATGCATAATTGGAGAGTTTTCCATTTTCAACAAAGGAAGGTTTAGTTGGGATCTTTTATTAGGTGAACCTATGAGGTTGACACAAGACATTTTCACATGTCAACGCCTAGTTAGTGTGGGTCTTAAAGCAAGGTGATAACAACATTGAATACTTTAATCACATCATTATGTTATTAATTCAAGCAACTCATATAATCATTCCAACACTACGTATAAATATAATCACCAATAAATCATCACATTATGCAAAAAAGGGAGTGCTCAAGAAGGTTGTTACATGATGGAACCTTAATAAAAAAATTACAACTCTAAACTAGCAATAATTAAGAAGTATGCCCTAGACATAGGTCAATTGAGAGATGAGAAATTGAAAATAGAAGATGGAAATGCATTTCATTCA
Source organism: Pinus taeda (assembly GCA_000404065.3). NCBI lineage: Eukaryota > Viridiplantae > Streptophyta > Pinopsida > Pinales > Pinaceae > Pinus > Pinus taeda. The sequence continues at coordinate 101,665 of APFE030751757.1, forward strand.
TTTAATGTAGGAAAACAAAAATTCAAGGTGATAAATCTAGTCAAGCAAAGTTTAAGATGAAATTGATGAATTGTTTAGGGACACATGCCATGTCCTTGGGAAATGGATAAAGAATTTGTCAATCACATTTATGATATTTTACACTTAGCATTTTCTCCAAACAATCTGGCAAACCACCCATGGGCTTTCGAAAATTACAACAGTGTGCTTACTGTGATGTCACCGGGTAACTATTCCTCAATCCTCCCATCCCATATGTGGACCTCAATCATGCACACATAATCATATAGAAGAAAAATGATTTATAAAATAATTAAAAAAAAAAAAACAACAACAACAAAACAAAACCCTAAGTTGAAGTATAAATTTTTGAAAATTTGCTTCGCATATGAACATCCTTAATTTTTTTAGGTGGGGGGTGGGGGTGGGGGGGGGGGGGGAGGGTGGGTGGCAGTAACTAGTGCATTTTATTTGTATAAAATATTGTGGCAAATCTACATAAATGGTTTACATAAGTAGATAATCCTTGTAGTGCTAAAGAGTTGCAGTAAGTTGTTATTCATGGTTCACAATTTCAAAACCACACAAAATACCCATTCATACAAACATTTACCAGATACAAAAGGATTGTGATCCTCATAATTAAGGAATGGGTTAGTTGACAAGTTGCTCGTCAATTAAAAAATCCTCTTTTTCTTAATTGGGTAGCCAAAGTGTCTTAGAAGTGATCCAATTTGTTATTATGATGTTGCATGTGAAACCACTTAGTCTTGAAGTTCATTTTTTCGACCAAAGTTCTAATTATGCTATGACTGACTTCTAATATGAGATCTCTGGCCTTTTTTCCAAATTATATATGTCTCAAGATGATAAATGAGTCCCCAAAACAAGAAGATGCCTTGGATGGAATGTATGAGCTAGGACAATGCCCTACAGAAGAGCATATATCTCTACTAAATTGTTGGAAAGAACTCTTAGTTACCATGTATATTGTCTTTCAATTATTATTCTAGTGTGAAAGAGTGCCCCATTACACCCATATGATCTAGGTGGATATCAGTGGCCACCCACCTCTTCCACCATCTCAATTGTTCTCTATCTTCTTGGCAAATTTTCTATGGTTTTTGGTTCCCAAATTTCTGAGGTTGCTTTGATGCCCTAAATGATGTCTTTTGGCAATTTGGGGGCCTAAGGTTTCCATGACATGCCCTATCCCTGTTTAAAATTTGTAGTTCTTGAATATTTCTTTCCAATAAGTTAGCATGCACCCCCAAAGTTGTGCCCCCAAGAAGTTGATGTACCAAACAACCACCTCGAGGCCCACAAACCTTTTGGTGTTTTATCTTCTAGGGTTACGTTTTTGGACTTCTAGGGTTCTACTCTTTATGTTAAAAGGCCATCCTTGCAACCTCTTATAATATATTTTTATAATGCACATAGCCACCATCTCTCTCTGTTCAAAAATAACTACCACCATTCTAGCTAGTTTGTGTTATACAATATTTTACTATTTCATTTATTAATAGAAGTTGGATTTTCACCATAGTATTGTCATATCTGCTATATTTATCTATGTATGTTCTATTTACTTTCCTACATTTCATTTAATTCCTTGTACAACTTGGATTAATGGTATCAGAGAAATAAGCTCCTTATTATTTCTTAGTGCATGTCCTTTATGAGGTTAAGATACAAAGAGTTGGGTCTCGAGCTAGTTTCACTTGGGAATGATTGCTCTTGTAAACCCAAGTGGCCTCCCATGGTGGAAGAAAAGAGAGATGTTGGAGCAAGGGATCCCATTAAATTGTTTCTTGAGGAAGCACTTGCATGACAAAGGAGTGAGATGATGGACAATTTCTCCGAGATCCTTCAACAACTACCAACAACGGTCAACGCACCTTTAAGAAGTGGCAATTTTGGAGGTGAGACACCCTTAAAGGTACAACTTTTATATCCCCTTATTCGAAGGCCAAATATATGTATATGCTTTGGAGAAATGGTTAAACCTATTAGAGGGCTATTACTTTGTCCAAATATTTTTCGACAATGAGAATATCACCTTTGCACTATTAAAAGTTGTTCCCCATGTCAAAGATTGGTCTTAAGGCTACTAGGAAAGACACAATGAAGATGAATATGTGATGTTCAATGTAGGAACAACTCGGGATGTTTTTTCTAATGCCCTTAAGGAGGAATTCTACCATGTAAGGAACTATGATGACCAACACATGATATGGACAACTCTACAATAAGAGAGAGGGTGAAAGTTAGGTATCAGAGACTTCGAGTACTTAGTCTTGAAGTACCACAATGGATAAAATAGGCACATATAAATGGAGATGGATTCCTCAAACATTTCCTCACTGGGAGTCACTTATCGATATGTTTTCCAAATTGAGTAGAAATTGAAGTAGTGGAATAAGCGAGAATTCGAGTCTACAAATCCACTATAACAAAATTATGGAAAATGTGGCCCTAACTCATATAAAAAGCGACAGAGGAAGGAGAGATAACCTCAATAAAACTATCCCAAGTCACAAACAAAGATGGGTAATGGGATGTCAAAAAAAGACACTGGAAAGTGATGTGAGTTTTACAAAATCCCTTGCCACAAAACCGATGAATATTTCTTGAAACAATAATTGTTTGTGGAGCATAAAGAAAATAAAGTAGACACTAGCTCTGATTTTGATTTAAAAAGGGATAAAGGAAAGTAGACCATTGATGTAGAACCCAATTCTACCATTGTGTCCACAAAGATCCAACCAAAATAGCTAGAGGACCTTGTTGGGAACGGGTTCCCCCAAGGATAGTTTTGGGGCTAAAATCCCTTGTTTTGGGACAATTTTGTAATAAAGATGTAAAGTCTCTGCTTTTTGTGGTCGTGGAGCACGAAGGCGTCAAGAGTCATAAAGGGTTGTCTGCCCTTATTTTGTAAAGTATAAAGTCAGTTGTAAAGATCCACCCATGGTCTGCGAACCATGGGATTGTATAAAAAGGAGCTAAGTAAGTAAGCTCTAAGCAGTTGATGGCGAAGAATGAAGTAAGGAGTTAAGCATTGGAGTCTAAGTGTTCTAGAGTCTTAGTGTAGGTACAGGCTTTGCAACTGAGTGCATAGAGGCCCAGGGTGGAAGTCCACAGCTGAGTGCGTGGACCCCTGCAGCTGTGTGCATAGGGCAAATAGAGTCTGTATTAACTTAAATATATCAATAAAGAGAAATATTCTGCAATTACCTATACGAAAGTAGGGGCTGAGGGTAAAAACTGACATCACGACCATCTCAAGGTGTGGAAAATTGGTTCCAACATCCCCCCATACTGCTTTGGGTGAGATTTCGATCCGCACTCCATGGGATGATGCCGAAAGGGCCAGTAGTGTAGGGATTTGTTTGGCTAACTAACACTGAACTGTATTGTACTTTGATGATTGGACTGTGTTTGGGCTGGTGAAACTCCATGTGGCAAGTTGCGATTGATGCTAGATGCTTGTCGAAGGTACCAAATTGCGCTCAATCTGAAGAAATGCATGTTTTGTGTGCCTTTTGGGACTCTTCTAGGTCATGTGGTTTATAGACAGAGACTGATGGTAGATCTCACGAAGATCACATTGATACTTAACTTCGAGGCACTGAGAAGTGTGAAACAATTGCGCACAACCTTGGGACATACTGGGTACTGTTATCACTCAGGTTGTTCCCTGCTTCCTAAAGGGAATACGGCCGAGGTAACCACTAACCAATCTTTTAGTTACAGGTCCTAGCCTACCTGCAACCAGAGAGGGCTCTCTCTTTATAATTTAGCTTTGTTGGTGGGTGATTTTAGGCTAGTTATGGCGTGTTGATTTTGTTTTGAATTTGGTTGGTTGGTGAATTCAAGCAGAGCTGAGGTATAAATTACAGAATAGTTTGGGCCATTGGGCAATGGAGTTCAGGACAGTGTGCTGCTGAAGTATGTTTCTGAAGACAGAGTATTGTTGCAAAGCCAGATAGGCATCTGTGAACAATTCTTTAAGATTAGGTGATGAAGTTATGGAATTAGTGAGTGAAAGGCAATTGAGAATCTTCCACTATGCTAACAAGGGGAGAAATGAAAATATTGCTTAAGAGCAGTTAAGAATTCTTAAACAATATTCACAGTGAGAGAATTAGTTTAGATATGAACAATTAAGAATTCATATCCATGGCTAATCGAGAAGAAAACATATTTAGAAATAGAGATTGAGCATAGGGTGTGTTCAAACAAATCCTAAGCTATTCTTTTTCCCTATTTACTATGATCATGAAACATATGTAAATTATTGCATACACAAAAAGACAATAACATGGTTCAGAATAACTTATTGTTCCAGCAAATGATAGAGGAATTCTGCAACATAACACAGTCATTCATTTCCACCTTCAGATAGCATAGGAACCAGGAACTCCACCAGCAATTTGTATTAGCAAAAGGTATGAGATATATAATACAGCTCTTCTGAAAGAGTTTCACTACAACTGACCCTCAATACGTTCTTTGAGGGGATATATATACAAAAATAGGATACAAAATATCTAGATAGTGAGTTATTATGTAATAAATTACACCACCAACTCTCTTACAAAAAGTAAATGAAAGAAATAACTGTAGCAATTAATGTTGATATGGCAGCTGTCTTTCTATCAGACAATTTTTTACTTTTTGGATCACCAAAGTTGGTTGTAGCTGTGTCTTTAAATCTGCGTTAATTGAGCCTATTGTCTAAGTGTTTTGATGAGTCACTGTACAGATGCTTCCTGTGATATTTGAGTGCCTGAGTCTCTGCTGACCTATACTGTGACTGAGATCTGAATTTTCACAAAAAGGAATAATATGGTCGTATCACCTGGGCAGTACTTCCAGCATTGCCTTCCACCAATCAACTGGAGGTAGCTGATGTCTCCTTATTTTTACAAGTGTTTCATCTGCTTCTGTATATCTGTAGAAATTTGGAGGCACTTCAAATAGATGATTAATCTCATGCTCAATAAAAAATAAATTCTCTAATTT
>APFE030751757.1:124837-152541 GCA_000404065.3 Pinus taeda
TATTCTATGAGAAACCAATTGTTTTTCGATCCTACCTCAAGTCCAACGCTTGTTGCAGCAGTCCAGCCTCGTCGATCCATATGAGCTCCTCTTTCACTTTGAAACCTGCATACACTAACAATCAAACGATTACATAACACCTGAATATTCCATAAAACAAAGCATATTCAACATATAGACCAAGGAGTATATGAAACAATTCATTAACACAAATCATTGAGAAGAATGGACTTATTTGTATTAAGGAAACAAAAAAGAAACCATGACAACCTGAGCCTTGGTGTTGTGCAAGTTCCTCCCAGGTTCCAGCAAGAGTTTTCCTCTACTTTGACAAGCTCACCCACTTCCAAATGAAACAAGAAAGAAAAAAAAAAAAAAAAATGGATGGTAATCTATCCTACACCAAGTTAACAATGGAAGTCCTAATTCCAGCAGCATTTACCCTTTGGAATGTTCAGCTTTCAACCTCTCCTCCTCTGGCCTAATGCCTGTATTTATAGTGTTCTAGAGGAGTTATTCAGTTCCAACATCAATGGGATACTCCCTCTTTTGGATGGGGTAGCTCCTCTCTTGATGGGATAAGTTCCTCTATCATAGGGATGCATGAACCATCTGGAGGCGCTCAATACACGTCAAACACTCTTCTAGAAGGCTCTAGGAGTGACCACAAGTAACTTTTTAAAGATGAAACTCGTGCCTTTTGACCTTTACAGGGGTACGCACCCATCCCTTGACTTACAGAGCGTACAAGTACGTAGGTACAATGAGCTTGGGATGCGTACACACAGGCAAGGTAGAGAGAACCTGCGTACCCAGAGATAAACATGTTTTTTAATGACTTTCTCTCTTTTTTGAACTTTGACATGAAGAGCAGAGGTATAAGGCTTGACAAGGAGGATAATATGACTATTGATGGAGCCATATTAACTGCAGATAGTCATGGTGACAAATTTCAGTGTAACAGGTGTATTAGAGGAGTATGACGCCCACATTTGGCTAAAGAATACCTAAGCCAAAATTGTAGAGATATCACTGTGATATGGACATAAGGAAGCAACCAGAGGAGAATCTTCCACAAATATCTTGCCATAAATCGAACCAGATTGCCGGGATGGTACGATATGCCAGAAATGTGGCCACAGGGTAATCCAAGCATTATCTTCTCAGATACCATTTACAACTTTTCAGACTACAAAAGGTTGTGGTGGGACATCATGAATGTGGATGGAAAAAATGAAACTCACAACACAAGAGTGAAATTTGGGGCCACAGGGACCACACAAAGACAACGACAAGGACCATGGCTTCAATAATGTTGGAACGATTTCGGCCTCAACAAGACTGTTTGGATCCTCTTTTCTTCTAGCGTGACTTTCAATATGAATGTGACACTTGTGGATTTTTAACTGAATGCTGCCATTCTCCATGTAAACCTGTTGGAGATGTCAATAATTATCAAGATAGTCAAATTCTTGGTTATTTTATGAAAAGACACCATGAATGGCTAGTCATGACTAAGATTAAATACCAAATTGTCTTAAGAAAGCCTATGATTGTACGAAGAATTTATACAAAGGCTTGGGATTCTTGTAGATATTCTCAGTTAATATTTCTAGGGGCCACACCCCTAGGGGACTAATGGTTCTCGTGTGCTTGTCCTTAAAGTTTCCACAGTGTAATAATGATGTCTAGTCACAAGACTAAATGTGACCAGTTTTCTCGTGGGCTTTTTTGTTTAAAAGTATCCACTATGTAAAATTTATTTACAATACAATGTTTTCCGTGGGATTTGTTCAAATCTTCCAAAGTGTAACTTAGTACGAAGGTTCTTCAGTCACGAGACTTGGAGCACTTCTTCGACTTTTGGTGAGCTTTGAGCCACATCTCTTCGACTGACGAAAGATAGTACTAAATCTGTTTTCATGACTATTAGATGTTTGTCCCTTCATTTTCCTATATAAGGAAGGATTAAGGCTCATTCTGGGCATTCGGAGTGGGAGTGTGATTTTGGGTATGTTTTTGAGTTTTTGAGTCCGAGGAGGAAGTTCTTGCTTCCATCTCTTTAGAGTCGGATTTGAGAAGCCTGCGCATTAGAGTGAGAGCTATGGTGAGAACCTAAAGTGGCCAAATTCTTAGGTTTTTGAAGTCTGTATGTTCTCGGAAGAATTCAAGTTCTAAGACAAAGTATGTGAAAGGCCAGGAAGCCTTTAGATAGCTTCTTGCTTGACAAGTCACAACATTTGATAAATGCCTAAACAGTCTATCTCTGGAAAGGAGCTTCAGAAATTCTCTCTGAATTTGTAAAGAAACTTCTGCGTAAATATATGAGTATCCATTTTCTGAGCATGACACATTCCGCTTGAGAACATTTTTGTTTTTCATGTGATAAAACTGTCTGTTGAGGTAGTATCTATGAGACAAGAGGTTTGCTTGAGGTTCGTTGGAGGTTCGCCAAGGTCTGAGGAACACCAGTCCTTTAAAGACAGGAGGTCCTGTGAAGGATGATAGAGTTTGAAAGTCCAAAGGTTCGTGTACAGGTTCATGTATTGATCACAGAGAAGAAACTCAACAAGAGTAAGCTTCACATATGAAGCCCTTATAGCAAATATAGGAACTTCATCGAATTCCAACAGTTCACTAATTGCATTGTTAAATGCAACATACGTCTATTCATCAGCATGTAATGACATAACCCTTAAGACTTTCAAATCCATGCAAAGTGTGCCTCGCAAATACCCCTTAGTCCCTTATTATCATTATATTAATCTAGTTAAGGCTTAAGCGTGTCATTGTTTTATATGTTAAGCAATATAAGGGTGGTCATTTTGTTATATCTTTGGTAACTTAAGCATACTCATATGTTTATGTCAAAAGAGCTCTCATGGAAGTAACAAATTTTTATTTTAAACAAATATACTTTTTATAACATAATACAAAACAAAACGTAAAAATATATGTGTTGTTATAAGTGAAATGTATGTGTCAAGTTTTCTTTGGACAACCGATTGAGGATGGACCTTGTCAGCAAGGCGACCCAGGAGCAAATCTCATGAATTGGTTGTGCCTTGTGCTAGGGGGAGGAGACATGCTAAACAAATCCAGTCAGCTAAGGGTTGGTGTGGCCCAAGTCCATTACGATCCCCGGGTGACTTTGACAGCTTAGATGCCCTTGGGCCACGCCTCCTCAAGCCACATGTCAAGCCTGGAGGATCACAGAAAACTTGACAAACAAAAAAATAAAGTGAAATATATTTAGTAGAGTGAATATTTGATTTTGTGAAAAATGGAGCTAGGTGACATTTTAATGATTAGATGTCACTTGACAACATAATATTATATTTATTGAGGTTTTCAAGTGAAATGGTTACCTCCATTTTAATGGCTTAGTTTTGTTTCAAAGAGGACAGCCCCAGATCGCGCCGTGTGGAGACACGTACCCGGTGCCTTTACTCCCTAGCAGAGTGACGAGTTCAATGCCTCGAGTGAGGCCATGTGCCTCTTTAATACATGACAAAGACCTTAACGTAGGCTGTGCAGAATTAAGACATATATCAAAATCAATCAAATGTGCCATTGAAAACCTCACCGCCGCCTTGGCATATTAAATAATCTATGTAGTAATTTGTAAGTTTAGGCCTTGTTAAATTTATTATTATTATTATTATGTCTTATGTAATGTTTAGGGTGTTACAAATGGTATCAAAGCTCAGGTTCGTACACTAAGACTCTCTGGGATATATATATGCAATGACTGTGATTTCTTTAATCTAACTAAATAAAACATATATGTAAACACAGAGATGGTCTCAATACAAAAAGGCAGAATGCGAAGAAGCCTAGGACCGCCCAATCCTCCAGAACTAGCTTATGTGAATGCTAACACTGACATTTGGATATAGCTCAGTGAGGAGACTCGTCAAGCTAATGCAATTTTACTCGAAATAGTTGAGCAGTTGCGTGCTGAGATGACAAATTTAAGAACGGACAATGAATGGTTCCTTCTGGAATAGGAGAGGATTCTCAGAAGTTTTTCCTATTGACAAAACCAATGACATCCAACCCCCAGCATTGAAGACAGAGAGAATACCCCAACGGTTCAGCATGGTTAGGAAAATGTTGAGTTAGCTGAGGGACACGAGGAGGATGAAGAAGGATGCTCGGACAATGTTTCCGACCAGCGCAAAACAAAAAGATAGAAATATGAATTATAAGGAGAATCCAAAAAGATTAAACTGTCACTCTTTGAAGGGGAATCTGAAGAGGCATAGGAAGCGTGGTTAATTGATATGAGCAAATATTTTCAAATTTACGAGTACACCGATAAGATGAAGGCACGTTTGGTAGTTTAGTAGTTAACAGTTAAGGCAACCATTTGGTGGGAAGAAAGCAAAATAGTAAGGAAAATTGACGAGGAACAGGTGACATGGAACAAATTCCAAAAAAAATTCAAATATAAGTATTTAACTTAATGTTATTATGCCAAAAAAGAAAAGGAATTTCCGGAGTTAATATTGGGAACCTTAACTATGGATGAATATGTGGCGTGATTCACCTCCCTACTGCGCTATGTGTCTTATATGCAGGAGGAAAAGTCTAAGATTCAGTGTTTCATTAGTAGATTACCCAATTTTATGAAGGAAAAACTTGAGTCTGACTACCCTAAAACAATGGATGATGCAGTGCGGAAAGCCCACATATGTTACCAACAAATGAAACAAAAAAATGAAGTGTCTAAAGGGGGGTCAAACAGGAAGGGAAGGAACCTGATTCCAAATAGACACACAAAATTTTCTAATGGTGGAAATATATAGCAAAAGCCTCTCAGTAAATTTCCAGCAAGGAATTCGCCAATAGCTGCTTATTCTGAAACTAGACAGTTAGAAGGAATTGGTAGATCTGTTAAAGACCATCAATCAAAACCATCGCTGCAATGTTGGTGATGCGGAGAACCCCAATATTACAAAAATTTCCCGCATAAGGAAAGGACGGAATAACTATCAAATATGAAGGAAGCATCCATGGTTGGAGAAGTGGTGAGGAGCATGCCCAGGATCAACGCTGCTTTGGATGATCATTAGGCAAAATATCAGCCCACCATGAGCGAATGTGAAGGTATGATTGCTAAGCAGCATGCCTCTGTTTTGTTTGATCCCAGTGCTAGCTTAAGCTATGTTAGTCCTAAGGTGGTAGAAAAGTGTCTACTGTAGAGCAGTAAGTTTCTGAAACCATGGCTGGTTCAATTAGCCATCAGGATGAAAAGAACGGCTGTTGCAAAAACGGAACGTTGTCCCTTAACAATTTCAGGACAACCCATTCACGTGGACTTTAACATACTTCCTTTGGGTTCATACGACATTTTAATCGGGATGAATTAGCTGGAAAAGTGTTGGTCCCTAGTTGACTGTAAGCATAAAACCATCAGTTTTATCATGGAATCAGGATTGAGGAAGGAACTTGAAGGAATCAAGACAGATACCAACCTGCGTCCTATTACTGGTAGTTAGTTAGGAAGGTGTATTAGGAAAGGCTGTCAAATATATGATGTTCAAGTGGGATTTACAAACACCAAAAGAAAAATGACTTATTTGGAAAACATCCCTATCATTTAGGAATTTGTTGATGTATTTTGTGAATCCATTCCTAGATTACCACCCAAGCGTGATATTGATTTCACCATTGAACTAATTTTGGGTCCAGCCCCTATTTCCAGGGCCCTTTATCGCATGAGCATACTTGAGTTGACAAAACTCAAAATGCAGCTACAAGAGGTTCTAGATAAAAAGTACATCCTCCCCAGTGTGTCTCCATGGGGAGCCCCCGTATTATTTGTATGAAAGAAATACAAAACTTTGAGATTATGCATCGATTATCGTCAATTAAATAGACTGACCATTAAAAAGAAATATCCCATGCCACGTATTGATGATTTATTCGATCAGGTGCAAGGAGCCAAAGTATTTTGAAGAATCGATTTAAGGTCTGGTTACCAACAAATAAGGATAAAGGAGGAGGACATTTATAAGACTGCATTCTGAACTCGTTATGGTCATTACAAGTTCGCGGTGTTGCCGTTTGGCCTTACAAATGCCCAAGACACCTTTATGAGTTTGATGCACAATATTTTCCAACCCTATCTTGATAAATTCGTACTGATTTTCATTGATGACATGTTAATATATCCTATGAGTCATGAGGAACACAAAGAACATTTGAGAGTAGTGTTGCAAATGTAGCAAGAAAATCAGTTATATGCTAAATTAAGCAAATGTGACTTTTTCAAAGAACAGATTCAATATTTGGGTCACATTATATCAGCAGATGGAATAGCAGTGGACCCGGAGAAGATCAAGACAATTATGGAATGGACCGCTCCAAAGAATGTCGTTGATATCAGATCATTCCTAGGTTTGGTTGGGTACTACCGTCAGTTTATCGAAGGATTTTCAAAAATCGCATTCCGAATGACCTCTTTATAGAAAAGGGGCACACTTTCCAATGGACAGTCGAGTGTCAACAAAGCTTCAAAAGACTAGAACACCTACTTACCACTGCACCAGTGTTAAAGGTAGCAGATCCGAAAAATACTTTCGTGGTTTACACCGATGTAAGTAAAGAAGGTCTCGGCGGAGTGTTGACATAAGAGGGAAAAGTTAGTGCTTACGAATCACGGAAATTGAAGGAATATGAAAAATGATATTCTGCTTATGACCTTGAATTAACAGTTGTAGTACATGCACTTAAAAGTGGCGACACTATCTATTGGGGAAGAAATTTCTGTTGTTAACAGATCATAACAGCCTTACAAACTTTTTCAACCAGTCTAGCTTAAATGATTGACAGGTCAAATGGACAGGATTTTAAGTGAGTTCAACTTCGAAATGAAACACCTTAAAGGGAAGGAAAATCGAGTAGCTGACACATTGAGCAGAAAAATACATTGTATTTATGAGGTCCAAATCAGCCAAGTACGCTCAAATATTCCTGAAAGCATAAAGGAAGAATCTATCAAAGATCCAGAGTGTGCTTTTCTTTTGCAGCAAACAAAGGAATCCCTGTCAAGAAAAGAAAAATCAGATTTCGAAATAAATTCTGACAACCTCCTTATTTTCAAGGGCATAATTTATGTTCCTAGCCAAAATTTTGTTAAGCAATTGATATTGGATGAGTTTCACATGAAACCATGTGCTGGCCACCCTCGTTACCAAAATTTGTTGTTAGCCATCAAGAAAGGGTATTTTTGGCCCGGGTTAAGGAGGGATGTCACTATGTACTTGTCCAAATGTTTGGAATGCCACTAGTGAAGGTAGAACATTAGCATCCCACTGGGTTATTACAACCATTGCCCATTTCAGAATGGAAGGGGGAAACCATATTGCTAGATTTTATCACTGACTTACCTCGCACTAGGAAGCAGTGTGACTCAATTATGGTGGTGATAGACAAACTAAACAAAACTGCTCACTTTATACATGTGAAATCCACTTTTTAAACTGTGGAAATTGCATACATATTTATGAAGGAAATTTTTCATCTACATGGGATATCCAAGGTGATAATTTCTAATAGGGATGTAAAATTTACATCCACATTCTGGAAAGCCCTCTTTTCATGATAGGGTACCCAGATCCAATTTAGTACTGCTTACCATCCTCAAACGGATGGACAAACTGAACGGGTAAATCAAGTGTTGGAGGACATGCTATAGATGTTTGTAATGCAACAACCACATAAGTGGGAGGAATACCTCCACTTAGTGGAATTTGTATATAATAATGGACATCATGAATCGTTGGGCATGAGCCCCTTTGAGGTATTATATGGAAGAAGGTGCAGGGTACCCCATGGATTAGAATAGTCCAATTGATAAGCTAGCATTGGATCCCAACATGCTAGCAGAGATGGAGGAGACTATTAAGAAGTTTCAACAGAATCTAAGGGTTGCCCACGATAAGAAGAAAACGTATGCTGATAAAAAGAGGACATGTAGAGAATTTTAGCCAAGAGATCATGTATATCTAAGAGTAAATCCTAGAAAATTTTCCTTATAATGGAGGGGTTGTGCTAAGTTAGCACCCTAGTACTGTGGACATTTTCAAGTCTTGGAACAGATTGGACCAATAGCATATAATCTTGCGTTACCAAGCCATATTCTGGTCCACAATGTTTTCCATGTTTTGTTGCCAAAAAAATATGTGTATAGCCCACAACATATAATTAGCTAGGAGAATATATAGGTAATCAATTAAGGGAATACATATGTTATCGAAAAACTGTTTTTGAAGAAATTATGACAATGAATTGTGTTTGTGCAGGTCGAACCGGAAGGAGAGTTATTGGAAGAACCTCTTCATATTCTTGATCGGAGAGAAACCACCTTGCGGAAGTGAGCCATCACCCAGGTTAAAGTGAAGTGGAAGAACTTTGGCCCAGATGAGGCCACCTGGGAAGAGGAAGGGTTTATGTATGAAGCTTATCCGGCACCATTTGCTTAAAATCAACAGAACACCATGGATGGTGTTCCTCATATAGGGGGGGAGATGTAACACCCCATGTTACCTGAAAGAATTATTGTGGTCATTAAGTTCGTTTTTATGTCTTGATGCATTAATATCTTTTAATTTATTATAACGACTAAGGCTGGAAAGGCCAGATTAGAATTGGTTAGCTAACTTACATGTTAACAAAAATAAACTATTTGCAATAGTTAAAAGAAACAGTTGCCAAGAAATAGTTACCCCTCTGCCTAGAAAGGGAAATATAGAGGGGGGAAGAGGAGCAAAAAGCATCCCAGATCTAGGAGGAATAAACTAGTGGGAAAATCACTCAAACACAGTCAAAAGAAAGTACAGAGCTTGACACAGGACAATGAGTCTTGAGGCCCAAGGCACTGACTATAGCTGGATATAATCCAGTGTGAAGGATAGAAAGTGCTTGGGGGGAAGTCTAGATGTGATTGCCAAGCTCATGGCTGGGAGGAGAGACTTTACAGATAACTTTGGAATTTTATGTTGATAAGTTAATCATATAAGTAATATAGCTTTTATTTAAGCAATGATGATGATAAATTAACGGAACAAATGCTTGCTTACAGTAACAAGATATCTCATTATATGGATTATGGGAAATTTACTTAAACATTAATAGAATAAACTAAAACAATAAAAAAAATCTTTATTAACCGAACAAAATAATTCAGATGCTCATTACGGAAACAGAAATAAATTCATGGCACATGAACGATTGTAATTATTCAGTAAAGTCGTAATGCTAGTAAACCATGAAGCCCAAATGAGTAGTCAGTTCCTGCTTTTCTAGCTAAAACATGCATGCGTAAATTGGAATGGAAAACAACCTCATTACTTCTGGTAGAATAGACTGTGTTTTTAAGCCATAATAAAGGAATCCCTCCTCTCAAGTGAAGTGAGTAAATCCTTTAGTTAATCACTCCAGATAAAGAGATTCCTCTTAAACAGAGCATAAAAAAAATAGCTAGGTGAACCCTCAAGCATAAACATTTTTCAAAAATAATTTAACAGATGCATCAAATAAAAAATGTGGATACTAATGAATATTCCAAAACAATTATTTGGCGGTAATAAAACCCTTCCTTAGATAGTTAATAAAAACTATGTAGATACATTATAACTAAATAAGTAAAGCTTATCTCCAAAATCTTACAGCATCAAGGCGTGGTGGTCTATATACATATAACTAAATGGAGGTAAAACCCAAAAAGAGGAATAAACCCTCGAGTTCGTAATACATCGAAAATTAACTATTCCAGAGGAGTTATGTACCTAATAACTTACAAAAAAAATTAGATATTAAATAGTCTTTTGAACCCAGAAAGAAAAGCAACATTATCAACTTTGTAACCATGATAATTAACAGAAATGAATTTAACCGTTTACACATTCTTCCCAATAAAAGATAAGAACCAGCTAGGTTTCAACCGAAACCCTCTACCAAGCGATTTTCCACATGCATCTAAACCATAGCAAACAAATTGGGTGAGCTTCGGTGAGTAGTTTCCAACCTGTAGACATGCGAGTAGGGTATCAGTCCTCATAACCTTTAAGGGCGCGAAACTGACTCCATGAGAACCCTAGTAAGGGCAGAACGTTACCTCCGACATCACCAATATATCATTATCTAAGGTATGTCTTATATTAAATAAATCATTTGAAGACTAGACCAGCCGAGACTTAAAACCTCACCTGAACACTAAAGGTTCCATACGGGAGTAGTCCGCCTACATGGCATAAGAAAGCAACACCTGTGTATTAGTAGTATGCAGAAATAAGTTGAACTGAAAAATGATGCCACATAATGTAAGCTCAACTTCCTAGAGTCGGCATCGAAACTCGTTAAACCTTAATGAACTAGAGCAGCGTTGCGATGCCCCTAGACTTGGAGGGTTACCTGACAAGCTATTACAATCCATGAGGCAGTAAAGTCGGTAAGAGAAGCAACTGTTATGTAACAGACTGTATAAAGAGGTTAAGTGTTCCATTACCTCCTTGAGAAGGACGACCAACCAACATCATAGCTCTCGATAAACAAGTTGCAGAACCCACTGAAGACCTGGTAGTTGAATTCGTTGCAGAGCGATCGAACCATTAGCCCTCCGAATGCAAATGACCTTCCATATAGTCGAAGGTGGTGGGCGGGGTAGTTGGAACAAACCTAAAACCTCTCCACCATTGGATTCCTCCAAACAAATCGACGGATGTAAGGAAGAACAGGTGTCGAGTCGAAGCTTCAACGATGAACGGAGCCCTGCCAGAGGACAGCCCCAGATCATGCCACGTGGAGAGACATACCCGGTGCCTTTACTCTGGAGTAGAGTGACAGGTTCAATGCCTCGAGTGAGGCCATGTGCCTCTTTAATACATGACAGAGACCTTAACGTAGGTTGTGCATAATTAAGGCATATATCAAAATCAATCAAATGTGCCATTGAAAACCTCACAGCCACCTTGGCATATTAAATAATCTGTGTAGTAATTCATAAGTTTAGGCCTTGTTAAAAAACAAAAAAAAATATTATTATTTCTTGTGTAATGTTTAGGGTTTTACAAACCTACATACATTAAATAGAATTCATTAATATCAATTGAAATCAAAATAAATGAAGATTGAGAAATCAAAACTATCTTATAGAAAATCTAAACTAGTTGAAAAGATTAAAACTTATCAAGTAAGTGTGTTATGCTTGAGTGTGTGTATATATGTGTGTGTGTGTATGTGTGTGTGTGTGGATTACACTACTCTTACATTCCATAATAGATTTCTTCAAGCCCTTAAATAGGCCTAATCCTAACAAATACATTGGGCAAGACCATGGATTGTCAAAACAGTAAGCTAAAAACAATCAATTTTAAATTATTAATTTTATTTTATTATTTAATTTAATTTAATTACCAAATCAAAAATGTTTACAAAGCATTTACAAACATTTCCAAGGTTTAGAGCTTCTTGGCCTAGTAATTAGCTATTTAAAAATCTAATTCTCCCTTACTAATTATGGAAAAATTATTATTAAAACACTTTTTTTTATTAAAAATCAAAACTTTTGTTATTTTATAGAAAAATCAATAAAACGAATATATATAGTTAAATTAATGTTTTAAAAAATAAATTAAATGTCGTAAATTTTAAATATGAAAATAACTAAGGGTTAAAAAAATGAAATACAAATAAATAGCCGTAAAATAATCAGTGATAACATCCATCTATCTTTGGTTAAAGCACATAGGAACTCCATCGAATTCCAACCGTTCACTAATGGCATTGTTAAATGCAACATACATCTATTCATCAGCGTGTAACGACATAACCCTTAAGACTTTCGAATCCATGCTAAGCGTGCCTCGCAAATACCCCTTAGTCCCTTATTATAATTATATCAATCTAGTTAAGGCTTAAGCGTGTCATTGTTTTATCTGTTAAGCAATATGAGCGTGGTCATCGCCTTATATCTTAGATACCTTAAGCATACTCATATGTTTATGTCAAAATAGCTCTCGTGGAAGTAACGAATTTTTATTTTAAACCAACATACTTTTTATAACATAATACAAAACAAACTTAAAAATATATGTGTTGATATAAGTGAAACGTATTTGTCAAGTTTTATTAGGACAATCAGTTGAGGATGGACCTTGTCAGCAAGGCGATCCAGAATCAAATCTCACGAGGTGGTTGTGCCCTGTGATAAGGGGAGGAGACATGCTAAACAAATCCAGCTAAGGGTTGGTGTGGCCCAAGCTTGGTGCAATCCCCGGGTGACTTTGATGGCTTAGATGCCCTTGGGCCAGGCCTCCTCAAGCCACACGTCAAGCCTGGAGGATCACAAACAACTTGACAAACAAACAAAAAAAAGTGAAATATATTTAGTAGAGTGAATATTTGATTTTGTGAAAAATGGAGCTAGATGACATTTTAATGATTAGATGTCGCTTGACAACATAATATTATATTTATTGGGGTTTTCAAGTGAAAAGGGGTTACCTCCATTTTAATGGCTTAGTTTTGTTTCACAGAGTAAGTTAATATTGATTTTATGATATTTTTGGGTTATCTGAAACTTTTATGGCCTTTTTTATTTTGATTTTTTTACAACCTCTTTAATATAATTTTGTTAGGATTGTAATTATGTTCCTTACCCATTAAGACTATATATTCTTTATAAAGGGATAAGAAGTATTTTATGTAAGTTAAACAAAAAGGTAATTTTTAATCGATTTTGATGCAATATCTCTATTTAAGTAGGTTATCCTGCATGTATTTGACTTCATAGATAGTTATGGAAGACTTAGAAGTACTCCCAATTCAAATTTCTATCATTTCATTATATGCGATAACATTAAATCCAAAATTGATGATTAATAAGAGACCAATTTTTTTGTATTGATACAAGGTAAGTGACTAAACCAAAATGGTTGTCACAACACAAATGGCCATGGATGCCATGACAAGTGGCACTATCACAAGTAGAGGCTTCACGTCGATAACCCCTGAATGCCTTGTAACACAACCATGATTATGCCTAGCAAATAAGGTAAAAAAAAATCATGAAAGTTTGAGAAAGGAAAATTTGGCTTAAGAGCTTGAGGCACAATGTTGTAGGAAACTGCAATTACCAAATGTGGTTGTTGAAGTGATGCCAATTATGGAAGATATAGAAGTAAGGCCAATGATATGGTGTAAGAAAGGCCCTTTCCTTGGTTTTTTTCCAAATGTGATTTTCTCCCTCTTCGCTTTCCCCATGGGGATTCATTGAGAAAGCAATACCATATCACGTGCGTTCATATTGGGGCATAAAAAATGAGGAAAAAATGAAATAATATATTGATCATATAATAGGGGGGGTAAAGGGTTTTTATATGTTGTATAACAATATGTGTATTATAAGATATTGTTTATACAATACATTGTTCATGCAGAGGCCAAAAACAAGTGGGATGGAGAAACAAAGGTTCAAGAGTATTGTGGGAGTTTGGAGAGTGGGAGGGAGAAAGAAAAAAACTGGTAATATTAGGTCCATACTAGCCTAATATTCAAACCTATGGCCCTAGTATTGACATGAAATGACATTCTCCTTTATCTTTCATTTTCATCCTTTTACTTAAATTTTTAACATTACCATGAAACGACTCAGGATGTTTGAGAGTGGTTCTGACCTCATTAGATTTCATACGAAGAAAGTAGAATTTTAGATCTCACTTAAAATCCAGCAGACTTATTATTTTTCAGGATTTCAGGATTGAGGGGATTGTTATGTTTTCATTGGATTTGTCATGTACTAGGGTATGGAACTTGTACTTAATCAAGAGAACCAAGCCCTCTATGTGCCTTGATTACAGTGACATTGGTTGTCAAACTCCTCTATCATGACCCTACTAAAAATGTACTTGTCACTCAAACGAAATATTGACTTGACATCCTAGGTGTTTTCTATCTTATGTTAATGCTTAAAGGGTGATATTAAAGACAAAGATCCCAAGATAGGAAATAATTTTGATGATATGTAGGTATTTGTTCTAGCATGATTTCTTTCGATGTTATAGGCCATCTAGATCCTATTTGTTGATGTATTTTTGGTTAACAGATGGGTTGCACTAGATGTTATTTTGGTTATGTGCACACTTACATGCTATATAAATGAGAACCTGTAATTGTGGACTTGTGGTTGATGAAGATTATAACTACTAGATGAATGATGTTATATGGTTTAATCCATGTTTTTATGTTTTTTTATCATAAATTTATCATTCTACAAGATTTTTTTGACATATATATATATCAAAAAATATAAAAATATATATTATATAAAATTCACTCCCAAAATTTCTCCCAACCTGGGAGCTTTTGAAAATGTCACTCCTTGCTCATGCTTCCACTCCCACTTCCTGCTTCTACTCTCGCTTCTTGCTTCTTCTCCCACTCCCAAACAACCTTTCTCTAGAATAAGCATGCATCACATTACTAATACCTCTATGATCTATGTCTAATGTGTGTGTTAATATTTTTTACATGTTTCTATGCTAGTGATCCTCCCAATGATGGGGCAGTAGAGAAGACAAAAAATATGGTACCTTCACCCTTTCCTTACATTAGTGACGAATAGGTTGAATGAAAGTGAAGGAGACATTGATACATACTATTGCTTAGCGGAGGGCACGTGCATGCCATAGGAGATAGTAAAATAGACTATTGTTTGGAAGAGAGTGCATGCATGCTAAGGGCACGCATGTCACACCTTCAATTAATTCTAGTTTAGATGTTGTTTCAAATTTAGCAATTTCAGTTTTGGATAGATGTTTTCTATTATAAGAGATTTTCTTTTTTTATTTTTAGTATGCATGATATATTCTTACTAAGAGGGTACATATCCTTAGTCAATTAGAATACTTATGCATGATAAATTCCCGTCTTAGGTAGAGGACACAGATCTCAAGGAATGGATGCATTATTGCATGTTCCAATTCATCTTTTGATGGAGACACACTTACTTGGCACTCTTACCATGCAACTATGGTGCACTAGGTGATCATGTTAGGGCTATGATTTGACAAAGTCCAACTAGATAGGATTTTGCATGTGTCCATTTTCATTGTAATTTATCTCCTCTTCCTATTCTATAAGCAAGATGAAAGGTGTGCCATTGTGTTGGTTATTGAGGTTTATTTTGAACTATTGTAGTGTATCTTTTTCTGTATTCAATAGAAGATAGATGTAATTGAGAGTTCTAATCTATGTATTTTCCATTCAAATTTTCCACAATATGTATTTGTAAATAAACCAACTTATATCTGCCTCTTTTTTATTGAAACTTTCAAGTTTTCAGCTACCTTGTATTTAGGTTATTCTTTTTAGGTGCAGAATCTATTTCCCATTGTTAATGAAAATAAAGGGATATACATATAAAGGGGCGTAAAAATTTTCAATGAAAAATGAATACCTACAATATCTAGTGAAAGTAGGGGATTTTTAAATTGGGAAGGTGTATTGGGTTAGTATTGTTAGGGGGTTAAATAAAGTTATTTTTAGAGGTATTTTCCAATATGTAATCAAATTAAGCGTATTATTTAGTATACCACGAACGCATGTGCTATGTTAGAGGTTCATTGAGTGAAGACCCCGTGGCTTTCCCCTTGAGTCGATAATTAGTGTTTCCCCAATCCTCCTATTATTCCTTCAATGCTATGGAAAATCATTCTAAAACGAAGGTTGTACAATATTTCCTCCTTTGATACCTCATCAGAAAGGTTTTTTGACATTGAAACCATTGGGGAAGTGTATGTAAATCCTGCTCTAGGACAAGGGAAAGTGAAACTAAGATTAGGGGGATGGTAACTAAATAGCTTGTAGTTAATGAAGATAAGTCAAAATAAGTTGAACCTGCCACATTCCTACTCGCTGAGAATATATTACCACACATATAATAGGAAAAGACAAAAAATTGATACTCAAACGCATAAGAGTACCTTCCTGAGATGACACAAACATTACCTCTTCCATCAAAACCTTATTCAACTGCTCCTAAAGGGTAGTAGTCTCCATCTACATATGAGGGTTCCAAATATCTCTTATCAACTCTTCATGTTCACTTATATCCAACATCATCTCCTCTATAATTGGAACTAGACTAATTGAGACTCGACTCATTAGTTTGTTTATCTTATGGTCTTGGTGCTTCTTTTGCAGGGGAAGCTCATAATCTTTAACTAGTTGCCCATATTAATGAAATATTTGGCACTTAAAGGGAATTCCTTCATATCCGAGGATATACCATCTCTCCTCCATGGCGCCAATGTCCATGATATATTTCATCCCTTCTCGAAGGTCTATATTCACAAAGATTATAGTGACAACCCTATCCCTTGTGTGCTCAAAGGAAGATTTGTGCTCAAGATCAGTTCCTATAGAATTCCTTAGGTCTTTAAAAACTAATCTTTCCCAGTATTGTGCGGGAAGATTATTTCAAGTTAAAAATGGCAGTGCCAATTATGTTGGCTTAAAAACCTGCAATGCCAACCTCTATGGTCGAAAGGGCGCTTCCTTCATCCCAATGTAGGGAGATAAATCCCTTTTTAAGTCCTCATTTAATTTTAAGTGGGAGGAGCCTCACAGGTAATACAAAACCATCGAATTCAATCCCTTTCAAATATAGCCACGTGAGCCTCGAGCTTTACATGTGTGTGTGTGTGTGTGCACGCTCGTGTGGCCCAAACCATAGTTATAACCACGGTAGCCTCAACTTTCTCTATATAATAAGGGCACGGGGATAATTATAATATAAAACCCTTATCTTTTGGAGCGCCTTTCCTTACGACCAAAAAAATACCAGGTCCTAGATTCCCCAACCTTTACTAACAGGTGATTTTCCGAAACCCTAGAGAAAGCGTGGCAGTCACTTGACATATACCATGGCCCACTCTTTTTGTGTTTTTATTGGTAATTGGTTCCTACCTTTCCACATAATCAACTTTACACGTCACCTCATTTTTTCTAAAATTTGCGCATAAGTTTCTTCTTCCGAGAGACAGGCTATAGGAAGTGAAATTTCTCGTCAACTATTGTGTTCAAATCTTTGTTAAAGTGGACCGCAACCCTTTATTGAAGCATGCACACCATTTTTTTCCTTCGGAAGGAGTCAAAAGTCCTTTGTGGCACCCTTGTATTTGATCCAAATCATCTCGACCTTTTCCACATATGTTCACTACCACGCCTGTCTGGTGCTTGGTCACCCTGATGTTCCCTTATGTACTCCCTCCTTTGATCTTCCAAGGAAGAACACCTAGTGTTACATCACCCTGACACTTTATAATATTGCCCACTTTTTGAAACTCTCAGGAGATAAAACCCAAGGGATGGAAATGTTCTTGACATTTGCAAGGCTTATTCCTATATGTTGTTAATTCGTCACTTCAATGTTTTTTAACACATAACACAACATCTTGACTTCCTCCACATCATCTCACATTGGACACGTCTTTGCGGCTCTACCACGTCGTCCCGAGTTTTGTTATGCAATAGACTCTTTTCATAGAACTTCTTTTATGTTCATTGGTTCCCATTAAATGTCGAACTCTTGTTGAAGATTAAATAAAATAAGTCTTACCCATTTCGTCATCCTCGGCCCTTTATACTTTGATCTTGGTCTTCTATCTACAAACTTCCCTTTCTGCTTATACTTTGTTCTTGGCTTCTTTTACATTCTTACACAAAAATTAGTATATACTCGCACTCTTCCTTTGATCCTTCAAAGCCTTTAAATCCCCATGCTTCTGATGCACCTCTTATATATTCTGAAAAAGTCTTTGTCACATGTTTACCATCTCTTTCACATCTTTATCATAGACTTGTGCCCCTCTTCGGTTCTTTATTAACTTTGCATCATTGATTACTCTGTGGATCAATGATCAACAAATTCGATCATCATGTTTATAAAGGGAATGGTTTGTCCCATTTCAAAAGGGTTTTGATCTTGTCTGCTTTGACTTTAATGTGTGTTCTTGAAACACTCTCCCTCCTAAGCTTATTGTAACAAACCTACAATATACTCTCACTCAATCATATCACAATAATAAACAAATTTAAAAACACTTCAAACAAAGTGTTTCCTCTATTATATCACATAGATAATGTACAAAGGCCTTTATGCTCTCTTAGGCTTGATTTACAACAAATTGGCTCGTTTTGGCCCTTTTTGGCCCACTTGGTCTCTCTCCTCTATTCTCAACCTTCCTCTCCACACTTCTAAATAGGATTATGAATCATAATTAGTTCAAAACAACTAATTACTCTATAAATTCTTGTTTCTAGATCCTCTATATCAACATATCCTCCAAGAGATCCAACTAACTCACAAACTTCTCTAAATCTCTGAAATATTCTCAAGATCTCTCCTAAATAGTAGATATGATTACAAAATTCCTCACTCTCATCGCTTATGTACAATCTTCTAAAAGCACAGGAAAATACATTTAAATTAAATAATTTCACTTAGTTAGGGAACCAACTCCCTTAGTAAATGAAACTCATACGTCTAGTCAAAATGTATTTTGACTTGGAGGTAAGATGCTTCTACATCAGAAGGTCTAGAAAACAAACCAAGATAAGAATGGCATCCATTTGTTCCCTACTTGCATCAAATAAAGGGGTCGAAAAACTAAACAGAACTAGAGTAGACTCTATATGTGAAACATTCTGAGTTTTCCATAGTGCTTCTACATAATTATGAAAATTTATCTGAATCCAACCGTTTATCTAGAAAAATAACCTCAACTAAAAAAATTAATATAGGGTTTAATTCTCTTTTTCGCCAAGCTTAAACCATGCTTATGTTGAATTTTCAGCCCCCAACTCTCCCTACTAGGGTTTTCACCCCTATTTTGGCCACATTTATTATCATAATATCCTCTCCCAACACTAGTTTCAATTTCACATGACTTGATTTTCTCTTTACATATCAACTCTTTCTCCTCTTTTGGCCAGTTGACTTTTCTCTTGAAGAATTGGGGTTGTCTACCTTTTCTTCAAGTCCTTCTTTCCTAGATACTCCATCTATGCTCCTTGCTAAAAAAATTCCTTTGACTCTTTTCACTCCCAGAATCTCATTTATGAAGCTGCTAGTAGTTGGGTGTAGGACTTATGTAGGAAGATACGAGCTAAAAAAATTGTTGAGATGATTTTATAATGGAGGGAAACCCTTGTGACCAAAAACCTCCAAATTGCAAAACAAAACATAGGATAAGAGAACCCTCTAACAAACCAACATAAAAAAACACCTCCCTAACCCACTAGTGAGGGAGAAATCTCATTCTAATCAAAATTATGGAAGAGAGGAGGGGGTGCCATAGAGAAAATACCCACAATACCTAGGGATGAATGGTTCCAAGCCTTAACTCCTTCTGCCATATCTTGGATAAACCCCAGGTTAGCTCTACCCACTAGAGACCCCCTAATTTCAATCCTCCTTCCTGACCTAGAACCTCTGGATCTATAAACAAATCTTGTGGAGTCATAGCTAAAGCCAACATATCCACATATCTAATCCTTTTTTAACTGGGCATCAGATCTTAATCAGTTACCAATATTTGACCCTCCCCATCATTCTCCAAATTATAGTCAATGTGCTCCCCATTCTCCATGCTTTTCATTTATGTCAAAGCTTCCATGGACCCAAACCTCCCCTCCCAAGTCTCACGCACAAAAACCCTAGCTAGTGATGTGTAGTTACTTGCAATCCCCTAAAAATATTATAATTCCATATGAGGAATTGGAAATTTTTCTTTACTTGTGGATCCAATAAATTCATATTCTATTTTTCTAATGAATAAAAACCTAGCTATCACAAAAACCAAGAAACCCATAATCATTCCTTGTGTAGTGCACTAATATTCCTTACCCATTCAATCACTGATACACAAACAAATAAACTGACTATCCACTAGCTTTGACCATAAAAGAATGATTATCCTAGCTCTGATATACCTAATTCCTTGCTCGGTGTGTAACAAAACCTCTGAAATGCTAAACCTTTTGTTGCAATGATATTACTCGTCGATCCAAAAATTGGTTATCTCATGGCTCTAACGTAAAGAAAAAAATTGATACTTTGGCTCAAAAAAACCCTTGACTCTAACGTTCAAAAGAACTGATTATCGCCTAGCTCTAACCTTTGATGTGTTTATTTTATCTTATCTTTTAAAGTTTAACCCAATTTAAACTAGCCCATTAGCCTCCAATCTATTTTGGGAGATAGCCTCTGAAATCCACAAATATCAAGGGTTTGCCTAGTATGTCATCAAGAAAAATCCCTTAGGATGATTGATATGTACATAATAATTTTCATTTCATTAGTCTTTCCTTCTAGTTCTGTATTGATTTGAATTATGAGCCTTAGGATAAATACAATTATTTTTCTTCATTCTAAATTTTGTTTAATAAATTTACAAATTTTTAATTTATTTATTCATTCATATATTTTTTATTTCCTTCTTTTTTTCAATAATTTTCTTGACATAACTTGTACACTTGCTAACCAATTTCATAGTTTCCCTAAAATTTTAAATGAAGGTTTTTGTGAAGGGAAAGCAAACTTGGTAATACTTGTAATCTTAAATTTTACTCCTTAGTCATTACTTAAACAAGAAATTGTGAATAAATATTTGATGCTACCTTAGGAAGCTAAAACTACGATGCAATAAGAGCTTCCATAAATAATTGAGTTCCAAAAAACCTTGAAAAACTATTTAAGTGGTGACTTATCTAGCCTAAAGATGCATGCATTCCCATTAAATGAGCACATCATGTGAAAGGCTTTCAATTAGACATCCCATGTAATTAGTAAACAATATTTTGGGAATATATTTATTATTCATGCATGGCCATTCCTTTCCTAAAAATAGACTTCATCCCTACCTAGTTGTAGATACCACTATTTTTTCCCTCCACTATTGCTATAACATATATTGCTATAACATATATTTTACTCTGTTAAAAGTATTAGGAAAAAAGAAGTCATTTATGGGGGAATGTGAATATGTTTGGTAGAGTTATGGATGCTCATTAGTAGTAGATAAAATCATGTGATGCTAGGTAACTCCATCGGGCTATGGACACTTGTATACGTTGAACACTATACGAAAGTGAAACAACCTCTCAAATTAAATATTCAACCCCATTTAAAACAAAACCTTATGATTATGATTACAACATAAAATACTAGGTGAAACTTTGAAGACAAAAAAAAAGCAAATCAACTCCATGTTTTTTTGTCTTCAAGACAAGTAACTAAATCACTAAATTTTTATGATTTGGATCCTCTATGTTCATGTTATAAAGGAAGGACCTACAAAATTATTTTTTTATATATCCAAGGTATAATTATTTATAAGATTTATGTCTTCATGTTAAAATAAATGATTAAGAGTAAGCAATAATCCATAAATTCATGGTTTTTTTTAGTGTGTCACCATTTATTGATTCTACATCAACACCTGCCGCCAACAAGAGTTTCCCCAAATAAACCTCCCTCCCACCCTTGTTTTTTCATCACCCTTGTTTTTTCATTTGTTTTGATATGCTTTCCAATTTTGGATTTTTGTAGATCTTAGGCCCCCTTTGTTTTATAGCTCTATTCATTCCTTTTAGATAATTAATTCACATGTGAGTCATAAGAACCTTGGTGTTCCACTCTCTTTATTATGACTTAGTTTAATTTCCTTTTGATTGGATCAAATGCTTGTTCAAGGCATTTTTATCTTGATTATTCTTTTGAATTTTCGTACTAACTCACAAATCAAGTGCCTTATTTCTCTAGTAGCTTGTCTTTCCTCGCAATTTTCATATCAAGGTTGATTTCCATATTGGGCCTGGTTATTTTATTGGGCCCCTTTTCATCTTTATTTTCCTATTGGTTTGATTTTCTTGTTGGTTTCTTGTGAGTTTCTTTTGGCCTAAGTTCTTCTTTTGTTTGGAACTTTCATTATTCCCCTTACAAATTCAAGTTTATGTTGGAACTCAATTTCTAATATTTCAGCTCATTTTTGGCCTTCATTTCACTCCCTCTAATTTTCAAATTAGTCCCCTTCTTCACTTTTATTTGTTAAGTTCTTCCTTGAACTCCAAATTGACCCAATAGTTTAAATTGGGGTCTCATTTTTTCATCTGCAAATTTGAGTTTTACTTTTTTAGTTTGAGCTCAAGTAATATTTTAGACGTTTCCCACTTTTTTTTTCATTTGAGTGATCTAGATTTATGAAGGAATGAAATGAAATACATATATGAACAAAAACACAGAGATACAATGAAAACATAACTTCAATTCATTAATAGCAAAGTACTGAAGACTGTTAGATGCATAATGGAAATAAACTAGCTCAGGTGATGCTAGGCCTTTTAATCATTAAGAAACAATGGGAAACCCTAAACATCCAAAAATATAACCGTAGGAGATGAAGCGCCAAAAGCTTGTGGGCCTCATTGAGTAGTTGGAATGTCAACTTTCAAAGGTCATAACGTTGGCATATGATATCCGCTTGGATATCATAATACCTTGTTTCGAATATCTCTAAGAGGAGGCCAGAAAAATGTTCTTAAATTTGTCTTTCACTTTTCCGGTCTCTCTCTTTTCCCAACAAACATCATTTAGACCCTCAAAACAGATCTAGAAGTTTAGGTCCCAAAAAACTGTCAAAAATAGTAAGTTGTGTTGCAATTAAGGAAACTAAAACAAAAAATGGTGAGGGTCCAAGTGGAATAGGCAGGTGGCCACACATATCCCATTGGATCATCAAGTTATGTTTCAAGTTCAAATTCAAAGTTTCTTTCAACCTTCCTCTTGAACATGCCTCTCTAAAATTTTTAAATATAGCCTCACATGACACATGCCTTCTAAACTGTGTTACAATGAGGTTCGAAGGCCTTTTTATCATTAAGAAACAATGGGAAACTCTAAACATCCAAAAACCTAACCCTAGGAGAAGAAGTTCCAAAAGCTTGTGGGCCCCATTGGGGTTAGTTGGAATGTTAAGTTCCCGAGGTTGTAACTTTGGCATGTGATCTTTGTCTAGCTATCATAATACCTTGTTTCGAAGATATCTAAGAGGAGGTCAAAGAAATATTAATAATTTGGTCTTGCCCTTTTCTCATGTCTCTTTTTTCCCAAAAATACTGGCATTTAGGCCCTTAAAACAACTCTGCAAGTTTAGGACCCGAAAAACTACCAAAAATAGTAAGCTGTGCTACAACTAAGGAAAATCAAAGAAACAACGGTGGGGGTCCAAGTGGAATAGGTGGGTGGCCACCAATATCCACCTGGATCACCTATCCCCCTTAGGAAGTAATTGTCCCCATTATGTTGAGTGTCTCCATGAGATGGGGAAACTTCTGTTGAACTTGTTGCGTGGTGAGTCACTTACCTTGGTGTAGGAGTTGGCCATCTTTGACAACCTAATACATTTGGATGTTCTGTTGGCAAGGCGTCTTGATTTGTGTTTCCATAATCTGATTAGTTGTGGCTTATTCCATGTAGATTGGGTTGAGCCCTATTGGTGTTAGTTGTTCTGCAATGTCTGATGTGTTGAACAATGGTGGAAAGTATGGTCGAAAGTGATCCACATTGAACATTAGGTGCAGGCCAAGGAATGGGGGAATGTTGAGGTCAAAAGTGTTGTCATCCACAACCTTGGTGATGGAGTAAGGCCCATAGCAGAGTGGTTGGATCTTCTTATGGGCCACGGAAAGGTGTTCTTTCTGTAAATGCAACCAAACTTTATCACCCACCTAAAACTTATGTGGCACATGATGTTCATCATGCCACTACTTGTACGTGGAATTGGAATTCTCCAAGATGTCGTGAACCTATTAGTGGATGTGTTGGATGTGTTCAATAAAACTGGTTGCTTTATCAGCCTTGGACAATACATGTGTGGATTATGTCTATGTAGTCACATGAGGTGTGACAACATCAATTGGAATCAATTGTTGAAATCCTAGACCCACACAAAAGGGATTGAAACTAGTCGAGCTATGGAGAGATTTGTTATAGTTTTGTTTCACATAAGGAATGCTCGTAACCCAGGTTCATGGATGCTTCGAGTTGTGCATACGAAGTATGTGCACTATCATCTTGTTGACAACCTCTATTTGACCATCAATTTGGGAATGGAATGCAATTGACTTGGTGAGCTTCATGTCAAATAACGTCTAGAGGTTCGACCAGAATGTGGTCAGGAACCTGCTAACCCAATCTAACATAATGGTCTATGGGATCCCAAAATGTACCCATACTCATTCAAAGAAGAGTTTGGCAATGTCCTCATTTGTGATACTATTCTTGCAGGTTGCCAATATATCCATCTTAGAAAATCTATCCATGGCCACAAATACATAGTCATTACCATGCTTGGTAGAAGGGAGGCCAAACAGATAATCCATGAAGATGGATTCCCAGGGTTGGCTCTGAGTAGGCAGAGGAGTGTACAAGCCTTGCTTCTTGATGGTTGGCTTGGTGAATGCATAGGCAGTGCAAGATCTAATATATTTTCCAACATCTTGTCATATTTTTTGCCAATAAAAATACGTTTTTAGTATGGCCATGGTTTTCTCCACACCAAATTTTCATGTGACCCAACTCTAGTACGCCTCTCAAATTAGCTCGGCACACTCACTTAAAGGAACACAAAGTTGGTCCAGTTTTCATAATAATGCATCCTGGAGGTGAAAATTTGGAACTTTCTTGCCATCCACTAGCATTTGGTATGTGGTGCCATACTCTGTATCATTTGTTTACAATTACGGTCATCTAGAGGTCTCATGCCCACAAGAGTTGAGAACAATAGTTAGTATTGCAACTCGGGGCCGACTGAGGAAATCTGCAACATGATTGGTGCTTCTCCTTTTGTATTTAATGTTAAATTAGAATTGTTGTAGGTATGTGTTACACAAAAATATCGTCACCTTGATTATTTGTAGTCGGTGTAGGTTTATCACCACCTATACCAGCTTCCTAAGCAAGTCTCAAACCTCAGCTCTTCAAAACAAGCTTTAGAAATGAGAGAAAGACATAAAAAAGCAATGTAACTCTGGTTCCGCACTTTCTCTCACTTTTGCCTACGGGCCCGCACCTTCTGTTTAGGATATCTACGTACTTATACGCTCTGTATGTAAAGGGGAGGGTGTGTACCCCTGTAAAAGTCAAAAGGCGCAATCTTTATCTTAAAAAACTCATCTTGGGTTAATTCTAGAGTTTTCTAGAAGCATTTGTTACCTGGATTGTTCGCTCCAAGTGGTTGATGCATCCCATGAGAGGAGGAACTAAACCCTTGTTGAGAGGAGCTATCCCTTTGAAGGAGGACTCTATCCCTTTGAAGGAGGAGCTAGCAACTGATCTCCATTGCACTATAAATTGAGGCATTGGGTCAGTGGTTGGGGAGGTTAGAAGCTGAACTTTTGAGGGTAAATGCTAGTGAAATCAAGACTTCCTATTGATCTTAAGAGGAGAGATTACATACCTTTTTGGCTTCATTAGGGAGTGAGTGAAGCTTGTCAAAGTAGAGGAGACTTCTTGTTGGACCCTGGGAGGAGCTTGTACAACGTCAAGGCAAGGGTTGTAAGGTTCTTCTCCTTTTGAATTAATACAATCAAGCTCATTTTTCTCAACAAGTATCTCATGTTATTTGTTTCATGAACTCCTTGACTTTCATGTTAAATATGTTTTATAATATTGGATATTCAGGTGCTCTTTAATTGTTTGCCTTGTTTGTGCTTGCAGGTTTGCGACAAGGGAACTTACTTGGATCAAAGGAGCGAAGGCATATCCAAACTTGCATTGGACATGAGGTAGGCCTTAAAACACATTTGTTTGCCATTATTTATAAAGCACATTTAGAGAAAGATAGTGTCTGGTTGGTTTGTTTGTTATTAGGTCTTCATTAGATTCTAGGAAGGTATATCTTGTCCGTAAGGTCGACTCATTCCGCGTGACAAAATGGCGACTCCGCTGGGGACTTGATTGTTTTCCTCGTTTTTCTTTGACTTGAGAAACTTGCCTTTTTGTTTCTGTTTTTGGCTTGTTGTGTGTGGCTTTGGGTAGACTTAGTGAATTTAGCTTTGTTTTTTATTTTTCATTACTTTGGTTGAAGTCCGCAGTCTGCACTTGTATCACAGCACATACCTGTACGCACTTTTACTTTGTGCACAGAGTGTACCCACACCTGGGTAAACTCTGCACCCGCGTACCCTGCTAAATTTTTGAAAATTTTGACTTTTGCTCTTTCAGTTAGTTTTATTTTGTTTTTGTAGTGGTTATCCTCTGCCCATACCTGCATGTGACTGGTTGAAATCTTTCCTTGGTTTAATTTGATTAGCATTAGGGTTTTAGGTGAAATCACTAGAAGTTTTGCTTGTTGGGTTTGTTTTTCGATTTGGTTGTGTAGTGGCTCTGAGCTTAGAGGCTGTAGGGACTTCAGATCACCTTAGTGTCTACCATTCTTCTTGAGAGTCTGACCATTTGTGAAATCTCCCCTTGTTGAGAAATCGGCTTGAGTTTTCTCTTTTCAAAACTTCGATAAGCTTGTGATTGAAAGTTTGGATTTTCATTTTTAAAAAGGAAAACAAAATTGGTTGTTCTTGACTTATTTGTGATTCTGGACAAATTAGTCCTTGGTTTCCTTGTGACCAAGTAAAACATCCTCAAAAAGACTTTTTGTGAGCTTTTTGCTTCAAATAGGGTTTTTTAGTTTGTAGGTCTTAAGTTTCCTTTATTCAATAGTTTTATCAAAGATTTGCTTTAGTAATAGTTTTAAATGTCTTTTAACAAAAAATGAAAAGTCTCTTTTGAAAAAAGCTTGTTCTTAGTAGCATTTGAGTTTTCGAATGAAAAGAGAAATTCTTGTGGAAATAATTAGTTGTCTCATTTTTAAGTGCATTGAAACAAATACTCTTCTTTTGATTTGATCGTTAAAGAAAGAATTGTGTTTTTAAGTATTTGCATCCTCCAACTCTTTCTTAGCTAGAACTTCATTGAAGAGAAAAGATTAGTTAGTCATCTTAAGTGCATTTTTGTAGTGATTTTGAGTCGAGTCTTTACACCATAAGTTTCATCTCCATCACCTTTTGACTTAAATAAAAAACCACTAAAAATCACGCTTAATATAAAATCAATCTAGCAAATTTTTTGTTTCTAGGGCTCTGATACACCAATATAGCTTAGGTTAGTATCTTGGAGTAGGGAGTAATTAACTCTCCAAGATAAGTAAAACAAACAAGTAGCTTTATCTTGTGGTAGGAGAAATCCAATTGTTGCATCTATGCTCTGGGGAAACTCCTCTTAAAGGAGAAGCACGAGATCGTGTCCGAACCAGTGTGGGAATCAATCCTTCCTCATTGGGAACAACGCCAGATATTCACGTATTAGAAATGGTAAACCTCAGATTATTATCGAGGATCCTGGGGTCACTTGTTGGTAAATCTCGGTTTATGTCGAGGATCCTTCAAGGGGATTGAGCTTGCTACTCTGCCCTTGCATGCGTATCAGATCGTAGACTCTTCCCCCAGGTATATTTGTTTCTGTTGGTAACCTTAGTGACCATATTCTCTAGGATTCTTCCTAAGGTGACGGTGGCAGGAAGATCCCACTGTACCTGGAGCAGATGTCGGCTAGACTCACTTGGATTTTCTAGGGGGTT
>APFE030751759.1:0-33443 GCA_000404065.3 Pinus taeda
GATGGTAAGAAAGCGCTAAGTTCAGGAGACCTTAGGCTGTTACAAGGGGATAGAACCATTCTTCAGAGAGAGTATGGAACGACTTTGAGTAAAGCAGATCTTTACTCAAGCAACTGCTATGAAAATGATGAAACTTAAGAGGTATCAAGCAGATCTTGACCTCTTTTGGGGAAGTTAGTTAATGATTGGGGGAAAGTGGATAAGGGGAGTCAGTTATACCTCTTTTGAGCATCTCACATAGAACTGCCTGCTGATTGTGTCCTGAGTAAAGATGACGCCTAGAAATCTGGAACTGATCAGCAAGTTAGGATTCAGCACCTCAAAACTACCTACCCATCCTACTTACCTAACATTTTTTCTTCTTTTGATTTGGGTGCACTTAGACTTGCAAACCCATCATTCTCTTTTTCTTTTCATGCTTTCCTATCTACAGACTACCCTTATTTCATCTGAGGGCCCAGATTAAACTATTGGGCTCCTCTTCTTCTCTACCTATCTAAGAATCTGCCAAGATTAAGCTGTTTGGACAGATTTACATTCTCTATATTCTAAAACAGGAAATTTAAACCTAGGGAGACCAAGATTAAACTGTTTGGACCTCCCTTTAACTGAAATTTGGTGATACCGGGATAACTTCTCAAAAATTTGGAAGGCAATTAAATGAGCTGTGAGTAGCCTCCTACGCTTGGAGACTGTTAAGCAAATATGGAACATTGCAGCATGCAAAGTATGACATATTTGGCCTGTAAAAATGTCAATCATGAAATATGAGTAACCTGCTGCAGCAGGAGGCTAACACCTCCCATTATTTATATTCGGCATGTATATGTACTTCATATTTATTTTGGTTTTATAGGAGTTAGTAAGTTATGCACCAAACTTACTATGTGGGACTGTGATCACCTGCAGTTCTGACTTATGGCAACTTGTAATAGTTTTATGGACTGAACAGTAGTTGATACTACCAGTTTTTGTAACATGTAACTGATCTTTTAATATAATAGTTACGAATTTTTTCTTTGTGAAAAAAATTCACACAATATTTGATAATAGTATCAAATATTGCAGCATGCAAAGTATGACATAATCTCATGCCTAAAATGTTGCCATTACTATTTTCAATTTCTCCACTCCTATGGAAATCCAAGAGGAAATTCGCTAACATGAAGCCTTGACCACGAACAACTGCCAAGCTTACTCTGATTCTGAAATCCAATATGAAGTATCCAATTGGGTTCTTGACCCTTGGCATGCCAAGGGAGGATGAAGCCAATATCTTAAATCCTTTACCCTCCATTGACAAATAAAGATACTCTTAAGCAAGGTCCTTAAGGAAAAACATGAAGACCGCAACAACATCATCTCATTTCTAAATAAAATTCAATGAGTTCAATAGCACCAATGTCCTTATCTCATCAATATGGATGCATTATTATAGCACATTGAAGGACATATCCAATATGTCTTGAAACCTCCAACCCTAATAGGCACCAACGCCTAGGATCCGACCCTAGTCAATTCATCAGATACTTGATGTCTCCTTTAATCTTTTCATCTACTTTTAGTAATAAATTTTATTTCAATAGTCATGTATTTAGTAGTACGAGTTGTTTACATTTTGATAAACTGAAATTATTGTCCTTTTTTAGCAATATTTATTTCCCTTGTGGCAGATTGTAATAGGAATCATCTTAAAAATGATATATGGTTTTGTATGAAGTAATTTTGAGGCAATAGAATTTTAAATCAACAACAAAAAAACATTAATTGCTTTACATAATGAAATCAAAATAGTTATCCAAATCATGCCTACTCTTCTCTTTTCCAAAGGAGCAATCAAACAAAGAGACAGTTAATAGAGAAGTTATCTTTGAGTCATTGCTACATATATTACACCCTTTAGAGTACACCACACAATCATCTCTAGAAGCTACATGCACAACAACTTATGATCCTTTGTCAATTTCTAGCCATGGGGATTAATTAAAAATTTCGTACAATAGAGATATTTTTCATATCTTCGTGAAACCCTATGTTGATGGGAAAATATGCACGTTGGTTGATATGGGGGAGATAGGAGATATGAGAAGCTATGCAATACCCAAGATGATTTATAAACTATTGCATATGTGAGAGGTCCTTGGTGTGCTAAAGAAGGTTCTAGACATTAAAAGGTGAAGAGGAAGAATAAAATTCAAGGAGAATAGATATGCTACTAGGTATCTTGAAAGGTATAGACATTATAGTTTGAATCCATCTATTTAGTACCTTACCCTCCACCCATCTATGAACCACCCACCTCTCATACCTATTCTAAATGGCCAAAACACATAATTTAATCCTCCGCGTAACTACTTCTAATCTCTGTATATATCTAATGATTTTAGTATAGTGAAAATAACCTCAACTTTTAAATAGAGCAAGTTATTTTTGTTATCCCTTGAATTCTAGACTTTTGTCCTTTAAATATTTTTAAGACAAGTTAGAGGAATACAAAGACTTCATATCTTTAATTTTATTAAAATATCGTTTTTCTGAAAAATTTAATTTTCCAATTTATGAATAAGACCATTCCTAACAAAGATGATATAAGGTTAAAAGATATACACACATTGTTTTAGGAGATAAAAATGATATATATTATTTATATAAAATTAGTATATAACAAAAAAAAATGAAATTTTCTTTAATTTTCTCACTCACATATATATCCAATATAATATTACTAAATCTCAATAATGAGATATTACTCCATCTCAATAATATCCAATATAATATTACTACATCTCAATAATAAGATATTACTCCATCTTAATAATATCCAATATAATATTACTATATCTCATTATACATGGGAATAAAAATAATTTTTTATTTTTTATTTATGATATTTTTTTGGATACTTTTATTTCTATATTGAAATATTTATCATTGCTATTTTTATAAAAATAGTTATTTTTTCAAATAATATATGATTGTTGAATTCAGATTTTGTTTTTGTATGATCCATGCTGCTGTTAAAAAAAAAGACTTTTAAATAAAAACCAAATAGGAGAAAAGACTTTGACAGAATCATGAAACGCATTGAGTGAAAAAAATAAAACACATTATTTATATTAAAAAAATGTGACTTGCTGTTGTATCTAAACTCAAATATCATCGTCTGAAAGTGTTAGGAACTTCTGAATACTCTGCTGATTCAGATTTGAGTGTTGAAGCTACAGAACGAGCCCAGAGTTTGAGGTATTCTTTCATATCCCCTCCTTCTGCATTTGGGTTTGGCAGTTCCCACTTTTGGATGCACGATTCTTGAAATCCCAAAACTTTGGTGCTATTTTCATGATCGATTAATCTCTTCAATCCAGGAAGAAGAATGAATGAGCAATCGCGGGGTCAACTTGTCCTTGCTGAACTCAAAGCCAAGATCCATAAAACCTTTTAACTCTTCCAATTCTGGATCCATTCTACTCTTGGAACTTCTCTTGTTCTCCTCCTGTGCCAATTCCTTCCCAGCTGAAATGGTCTCCAACTTTGGCAGCGTGTTTGAATAGCCAAGGGCTACAGGGCACGTCCAGGCACATTATATGATGATGAGGTGAGGATTTAATATTAAATAATACGAGGTCATTTTTTTTTATGTACCATGTGTGTTAAAAAACATCTTAATCTACAATCCCTCTAGATTGCGGCATATAGTGGTTAGAGCCTGCATGGCCAAGGTAATATCGACAGATGGTTGAACTTGAGTGAGAACCTTAAAAGCATTGGATGATTCTCACTTATGTTTATCAAAACATATGGAGTGAATCCAAAACTATCCTTAAAATCCAATTCTTGGATATTGTCATAGTTTTTAAGGCTCTCCAAGGCATTATTAGACAACTTCCTACAATTCCTGAGATTGATAGTGCTAAGCCCTTTACAAAGCCTAGTTAAGGCGTAAATACATGAATCCTACAAATTAAGTATGGATGTCAAGGCAACATCCACCATGAGAGTATAGTTATTCACAAACCCTAGATTTGAAATGCATTATTGTGGTTGGTCTAGGTTCCTTAATCATAAAGTAACTAGGTTCTTAAGGGATTCAGAGGTCAATTGGAAATCTTGGTACTGCGATTGATAAATCACTTAGATATTTAAATGCTTGATGTGCTTGAAGCAAAAAACGAGAGAATGGAGGAGTGCATAAGACCTGATCGTGAGCTTTTGGGCTGCCTGTGTGAACACTTTATTCCAAACTCTACACACCATGGATACTAAAAGCAGATCTTGCGACCTCGATCAAGATGAGGGACAATAGTCTTGTTGCCTATGACAATCTCCATGCTACTCTCCATTAACAAAAACTATAGATCCAATTTGGTGAATCAATCAATGATAGGGCACCATATTCTGCTCCTAACCCATTACTTTTATGATAAAAAAATGTTGAAAATAAATAAATATTAATAAAAAATAGAAAAATACAACTTGAGATGAAATCATTATTTCGTCTTAAACTAATTTCCTAAAACACCTTGTTATGTAGTAGTGTGTTATTGTCTCGTGTCTTGTAAAAATATTGTGATTTGTCTTTAGTTCATGGGAAAGTTATATCCTATGGTTATGGGTCTATGAGAGCTACATTACAAGAGTGGTCCTGAATCTGAGGATGGTGGCCTTCAATGCATGAACCTGGTGCCAAATATCTATGAGAGGCAAGATGATGACAACCAAGGAGGTGGTCCCTGGGATATTAGTGGAAACTATGAAGAAAGATTGAGCAAGAGGAGGAGGTGACTGGTAAAGGCACTTGTCCCAGTGGACTAGCCATTGCTCGATAATTTGTTTTATATCCAAACTCTACTTCTTCCTTAACTCTTTCATTTTGATATATTTTGTATGGTGGCTTTTGGTTCATACCCTACAAACAGTCTTTGTTATGTGCATTGGTATTGACGTCTTTAGTTTCTTATGAATGACAGACCCTACTCAAAGTTGCTACCTCTTTATTAACCAATTGTTTCACCTTGTTAAAGTCCATCCTAGACATCCCTAGCAACTTAGTCTTTACTAGGCATCCTTTTTACTGTGTATTTTGTTTTAAGATATTATTGGTTTTTATGTCCTTTAGGGATTGTACTCACTTTGGCCTATTGTGCCCTCACAAACCATGCCCTGTTAGAGAATTTGTTGTCATTAGGGATCTAGTAGTAGAGTGCCTCAAGGCCATCCACATGCTTAATCTCATGCCTAAAATGTTGCTATTACCATTTTCAATTTCTCCACTCCTATGGAAATCCAAGAGGAAATTCGCTAACATGAAGCCTTGACCACGAACAACTGCCAAGATTACTCTGATTCTGAAATCCGATCTGAAGTATCCAATTGTGTTCTTGACCCTTGGCATCCCAAGGGAGGATGAAGCCAATACCTTAGATTTTTATCCTCCATTGGCAAATAAAGATACTCTTAAGCAAGGTCCTTAAGGAAAAACATGACGACCACAACAACATCATCTCATTTCTAAATACAATTCAATGAGTTCAATACCACCAATGTCCTTATCTCATCAATATGGATGCATTATTATAGCATATTGAAGGACATATCCAATATGTCTTGAAACCTCCAACCCCAACGCCTAGGATCCGACCCTAGTCACTTCATTAGATACTTGATGTCTCTTTTAATCTTTTCATCTACTTTCAATAATAAATTTTATTTCAATAGTCATGTATTTAGTAGTACGAGTTGTTTACATTTTGATAAACCTAAATTATTGTCCTTTTTTAGCAATATTTATTTCCCTTGTGGCAGATTGTAATAGGAATCTTCTTAAACAATGATATATGGTTTTGTATGAAGTAATTTTGAGGCAATAGAATTTTAAATCAACAACAAAAAAACATTAATTGCTTTACATAATGAAATCAAAATAATTATCCAAATCATGCCTACTCTTCTCTTTTCCAAAGGAGAAACCAAACAAAGAGACCGTTAATAGAGAAGTTATCCTTGAGTCATTACTGCATATATTACACCCTTTAGAGTACACCACACAATCATCTCTAGAAGCTACATGCACAACACCTTATGATCCTGTGTCAATTTCTAGCCATGGGGATTAATTAAAAATTTCGTACACTAGAGAGATTTTTCATATCTTCGTGAAACCCTATGTTGATGGGAAAATATGCGTGTTGGTTGATATGGGGGAGCTAGGAGATATGAGAAACTATACAATACCCAAGATACTATATAAACTATTGCATATGTGAGAGGTTCTTGGTGTTCTTAAGAAGGTTTTAGACATTAAAAAGTGAAGAGGAAGAATAAAATTCAAGGAGAATAGATATGCTACTAGGTATCTTGAAAGGTATAGACATTATAGTTTGAATCCATCTATTTAGTACCTAACCCTCCACCCATCTATGAACCACCCACCACTCATACCTATTCTAAATGGCCAAAACACATAATTTAATCCCCCATGTAACTACTTCTAATCTCTCTATATATCTAATGATTTTAGTATAGTGAAAATAACCTCAATTTTTAAATAGAGCAAGTTATTTTAGTTATCCCTTGAATTCTAGACTTTTGTCCTTTAAATATTTTTAAAACAAGTTGGAGGAATACAAAGACTTCATATCTTTAATTTTATTAAAATATAGTTTTTTTTTCTGAAAATTTTAATTTTCCAATTTATGAATCAGACCATTTCTAATAAAAATGATATAAGGTTAAAAGATATACATATTGTTTTAGGAGATAAAAATGATGTATATTATTTATATAAAATTAGTATGTAACTAAAAAAAGAATTTTTCTTTAATTTTCTCACTCACATATATATCCATTATATTACTAAATCCCAATAATGAAATATTACTCCATCTTAATAATATCCAATATAATATTACTAAATCTCATTATATATTGGAATAAAAATATTTTTTTATTTTTTATTTATGATATTTTTTTGGATACTTTTATTTTTAATCCCAATAATGAAATATTACTCCATCTTAATAATATCCAATATAATATTACTAAATCTCATTATATATTGGAATAAAAATATTTTTTTATTTTTTATTTATGATATTTTTTTGGATACTTTTATTTTTAATCCCAATAATGAAATATTACTCCATCTTAATAATATCCAATATAATATTACTAAATCTCATTATATATTGGAATAAAAATAATTTTTTATTTTTTTATTTATGATATTTTTTTGGATACTTTTATTTTTATATTGAAATATTTATCATTGCTATTTTTATAAAAATAGTTATTTTTCAAATAATATATCATTGTTGAATTCAGATTTTGTTTTTTTTATGATCCATACTACTGTTAAAAAAAAAAAGTCTTTTAAATAAAAATCGAATAGGAGAAAAGACTTTGACAGAATGATGAAACGCATTAAGTGAAAAAAATAAAACACATTATTTATATTAAAAAATGTGACTTGCTGTTGTATCTAAACTCAAATATCATCGTCTGAAAGTGTTAGGAACTTTTGAATACCCTGCTGATTCAGATTTTAGTGTTGAAGCTACAGAACGAGCCCAGAGTTTGAGGTATTCTTTCATATCCCCTCCTTCTGCATTTGGGTTTGGCAGTTCCCACTTTTGGACGCGCGATTCTTGAAATCCCAAAACTTTGGTGCTATTTTCATGATCGATTAATCTCTTCAATCCAGGAAGAAGAATGAGCAATCGCGGGGTCAACTTGTCCTTGCTGAACTCAAAGCCAAGATCCATAAAACCTTTTAACTCTTCCAATTCTGGATCCATTCTACTCTTGGAGCTTCTCTTGTTCTCCTTCTGTGCCAATTCCTTCCCAGCTGAAATGGTCTCCAACTTTGGCAGCGCGTTTGAATATCCAGGGGCTACAGTGCTGGGTTGAGGCACGTCCAGGCACATTATATGATGATGAGGTGATGATTTGCGTTGCCTTCTCTCAATAAGCGGAACATGGGGGGGCTGCCCTCCTTTCATTGCAGCTGCTGAAAAATCCGCCATCGTAGATTAGTATTGGGATATTGAAACCTGAGGAGCCTGCAATAGGTGATTCTGCTCTCACTGAACTATTTATATATGATTCCTGTGCAATTGTACTAAAATATGAATTAAATTGTAAAAAAGAGCCTAATGTACTAAGTCAATGATTCACTGAGGCCAGCTGGTCATTGACTCTATCAATAAGTCAATGATTCACTGAGGCCAGCTGGTCATTGACTCTATCTGGTTAATTGAATATCTCTTTGAATATCACTTTATTTTCCTGACTAGATGAAAAGAAGCTGAGCTGATCATTGACTCTAATAATACGTAATATTTACAATTTCTATTTAATTTTTTTCCATTTAATTCAAATACTTGTTCATTAAATATCATTTTATTCACATACACAACTTACCAAATAGATAAAAAACACTAATTCAATAATGAACTCAACTCAATACATAATTATTTGATTTTTTTCCATTTAATTCAAATACTTGTTCATTAAATATCACTTTATTCACATACACAACTTACCAAATAAATAAAAAACACTAATTCAATAATTAACTCAACTCAATACATAATTATTAATATTTACAATCTTCTATTTGATTTTCATCCATTCGAATCAAACACGTTCTACTGTTCTATCTCAAAATCAAGTATCAAGATATGTTTAGTGATTCCAGTTCTGATATATGATATGTATGGCAATTTGTTTTCTCAAGTAAATCAGAGTAATGGAAATTAAATAACCAGTCAAGAAATCATTTACGTGACCAGATAAAATCTATTGAAATTAATTTTGAATCAAATCTACAACAGAAGCTATTTGCAATTGTGCCTTTGTCAGAATTGTATGACAAAATTGACTAGTGCACATACTACTACAAGGGCAGCAAACTTCTGTGGAGGAGGACCACTTATTATCCGATATGAATTTCCATTCAACTCCAACACTTCATCTAACATAGAAAGCAAGTTGCTCTGTAGAGTCTCAGAACAAGTGCTGCAAGATGATTCATATTGAGCCTCTGTTGCAGTGACCCTGGACTTTGAGTGTTCATCTTGTTTGCCTTTTGGCTGCAACTCTTCCCGAGACGTAATTATTAATATTTACGATCTTCTATTTGATTTTCATCCATTCAAATTAAACACGTTGTATTGCGACGGATGAAAAACATAGATGAATTACGTGATATTTTAAAGTTGATGGTAACATTAAGGACAGATGGCCTTAAATATACAATCATCTTTTATGTTTTATGTATGTGTAAAATTAAAGTCAAAAGCTCCACGAAGACGGAGACGGCTTTATGTGGAGACGTAGTATTTGACAAAACGGAGACGGCTGAGGTGATATAATTCCACGACGGCTTTATGTGGAATGAAAGGCATGTCGGCCAGGTGGAGCAACGTCGCCATCGTTACGCCTTGTCGTGCAATTGTGTGGCTTAATTTCACTAAATGTATTAATTTTTTATTATATGGATTGTTGGCACTAAATGTATCAATTTCAGTGTAGATGTTGATTTATAATTTTAATTGATTTTTTGTATTACATGCAT
The DNA here is from genome assembly GCA_000404065.3 of Pinus taeda. Lineage (NCBI taxonomy): Eukaryota > Viridiplantae > Streptophyta > Pinopsida > Pinales > Pinaceae > Pinus > Pinus taeda. The sequence goes on from APFE030751759.1 coordinate 9,575, forward strand.
TGATTTCATTGTAGATGTTTATTCTAATCATATTTAATTGATTGCATTAGATGCATTGATTTCAGTGTAGATGTTGATTTATGATTTGATTTAGCTGGATGTATGATGGTACATTAGTTTTAAAGTGATTGGATTAATAGTGTGATTGATCACAAACAAATTATTGACAATGTACATTGATTTTTATGTTATAGTAATTCAACCTATTAATATTGCGAGATAGAAAAGGTAAGATGTTTACTATAATATATTAAAGATTTGAATGGTTTACTATTTCAACTACACTTTTCTTATAATTGATATGAAAGTATGGCAAAAGTAACAGGTGTGAAAATAAGAATAGTATAAGAAAATATTTTAGATTGATGACAATGAAAACTATTTGTAATTTACTACATTCTTATTATTCACATTTTCTTCCATGCAACACTATTACATTGTCAGGCTACATTCAAAATTTTTATTTCATCATTTCTCATTGTTAAAGTTATTAACAATATCTATCATCTCAATAGATTACTGTAACTCAACAAATTTAAAATTAAAACTACTCTTCAATATATATTTAGTAATACAACTATTAAGAATTAATTTGTTGTCAAAATGTGATAGCTACAATTAAATGAAATGGATGTACAATATCAATCCTCCTACAAACTATTTACAAGATTGTCTTCCTTTTTCATCGCCAACTAATTACTAATATAAAATTACATACACATATAGAAATATAATATAAAAATTGTAACATTCACAAACATTACCATCTAAATCCAAACACATAAACACACAAACCACTAAAAGCATCCAAACGCACACTCACAAACAGCTCAAAACATCCAAACTCAAACGCTCAAGACATCCAAACACAGACTCATAAACCATTCACAGAAAGAAATATAGACTAAATTATCTAACAGAGTTAAACACAAACTCACAAACCATTCAAGGAAAGAAATATAAACTAAATTAACTAACAGAATTATAGGTCATTTGAGGACAATGAAAGGTAATGTAAATTTCAAAGTATGAAATTTATTTCAAACATATACATAACAATGATAATCTAACAATATGTCATCGTTGTCCTAGTTGAAAATAATTATATTATTTGTTTATTAATGGAGAAAAGGTTACCTAAGTTGTAACGTATCTCCTTAGTTTAGGATTTGTTCCTAGAATTTAGGAGTCTGTTTGCAACTTCTTGATTTCGAGTTATGTACTTAAAGATGTAATTTCTAATTCATGTATGTAGAGAAATATCTCCGTTTGAGTGTAGTAGTCTCCAGGTGCAGTACTCACTTGAGAGCTGCAACTCATTCTTTTCAATTATGTGCATATTTTATCTTGGTATGAGAGCTCAGATTGGGTGAGCCTAATCTTGTGGCTAAATCACCTTCGTCGCTAAAAGTGCCTTTGTGGCTGCATGTAGATGAGAGTTGTGTGCTCACAGAGCTTTGTGCTCGATCGAGCAGGTGGACTGCAATAACACCTGGCTCACGAACTCAGATGATTTTTTAATCTCTGAGCAGAAGGGAGTTGGTGCATTTTCTTCGCTGACAGTCGCACCAAGAAGCGCAATTGGTGCGTCCGTTCGGCTCGGAAAGGTGCCACCTTAGCTTCAGTGGAAGATCCATGGAAAGCCTCACTTCGGTGGAAGATCTGCAGAAAGTTACAGATTGGAGAAGTTGCGGATCTGTCTGGGAGAGGTAGATTGGATCAATTTTGTCGCTGTATTGGGAAACAACGGATTTTCTCATTGGAGCAAGATTATTTTGCAGATTTGCCAGATATTGCTGGATCTGAATTGAAGGTACAGTAGGTGGATAAGGAGAATTAGCAGAACAATGGCAGATCATTTGTTAAGATCTGACACATATTGATTTTTTTTATTATTATTATTTTCTGAATCAATTGGGTAGATTCATTTACTTGTAGATCAGTTCAGATTGAGTAACACTATGGAATCATATCTCCACAAGTCTGACAAACTCGATGGATCTAACTTCATGAATTGAAAGTTTAAGATTCAGAGCTTTCTTGAGGGTGCAAATGCATGGTCGATAGTTACAGGAGATGAGCAGAGACCAAATGCAATCACAAGGGCGACTACGCAGGAGCAAAAATGGGATAAGAGAGAAAACAAAGCCAAAGTTTTACTGAAGATGTCCGTCAAGGACAACATTATCCCTCATATCAGAGAATGTAAAATGTCCTCTAAGATCTAAACGACCATCAAAAGTTTATATCAGACCCAGAATACAAACTGAATTATGGCACTCAAAGGCAAGTTGTTTTCAATGAAGATAGACGAAAGTGAGACTACTGCTGCATTCATCGCACGAGTTAAAGATCTGAAAGATGGATTGGGAGACATCAGTGAGCAAATGCCCGATTCCAATCTCGTCACAATCACGCTGAATGGGATGAGAGATGAATATCAAATGTTCATCACTAGACTAGCGGCAAGAGAGAAAGCTCCTACATTTGATGAATTGATAGGGATCTTGCTACAAGAAGAGGAGCGACATCAGAATTTGAAACCCTAGAGCGATAATCTTGCTTTGATGGCGAAACAACGATCATTCAGAGGAAAGCTACCACAACAGCAATCACAGTCAGAATAGCAACAACAGCAGAGAGGAGGAGGTACATTGTAGAAGAGTCCGTACAAAGGTATGTTTGTAAATAATCCTATAAAAAGATGTTATTATTGTGGAAAAACGGGTCATATACAGATTGAATGCCTTAAGAAACAGGCAAATGATGCAAAGAAATAATTGGCGATGGCAAAGCATAGAGGATACTTTTTTGAAGAAGATGAAGATCTCAGTCACAAATTTCAACTGTTCACAGCTGACTGCATGCCCTTTCAGCATCTAATGAGGATGACATTTGGTATGTCGATTCTGGTGCATCCTCTCACATGACAGGTAAGAATGAATGTTTTGAAACTCTTGAAGAAAGTACATATGGATCAAAAATTTATTTAGGAGATGATAGTGGATATGAGATTAAAGGCTATGGGGATATTCCGGTAAAGTTACCAAATGGTGATATCAATTGTCTTAAAAATGTTTTATGTGTATCCAGAATTAAGAAAAATTTGATGTATGTATCCATGATAACTGATCAAGATATGAAAGTCGAATTCTTCAAGATGTTATCACTCAGGTTGTCCCTTGGCTCCTGAAGGGATACAACTGAGGTAACCACAAACCAATCTTTGGATTGCAGGTTCTAGCCCACCTGTAATCAGAGAGAGCTCTCTCTTAATGATTTAGCGTTGTTGATGATGATTTTAGGCTAGCTATTAGGTTCAGTAGGTTTTATGTAATGTTTGGATGGAGTTTGAATGGAAGGAAGTTGCATTCAAGGAGAGAGGCAAGGGATAGTGTGATAAGTTTCAAACTATTGGGCATGGAGTCATGGATTAAGGCTTGCTGTTGTGTTTTCTTGGTCACAAGAGGATTATAGAGCAAGATAGCTACACATGAAACAATACCAATTTGCTGAAAAGATGGGATGAAAGTCAGAGGCAGAAGTCAATTAAGAATCTTTCACCAGTTGAAAGAGAAGGAAGGTGAATGAATGGTTATCTAGGAGCAGTTAAGAATTCCTAAATTAACATCCATATGTGAAAGGAAACAATGTAAACATGATCATTTAAGTATGCATATTCATAGCTGTTCCTGATGAAAACATGCAGAAATTACAGAAATTGAGCATAGGGTGTTGCCAAGCAAATCCTAAACTATTCTTTCTTTCTGTAATTTTAGACGGTGATACATAGATGATAAGAGAAACATAAGAAACTAGACAGAGTTAAAGAACACTCATTGAACCATGTAGAAGCACAGGAATTCCACAATCACTCTTCAGCCAATTGAACACAGTGCACAGTTCATTCTCCGAACTCTCAAGCAATCTTTGATTATAGAAGTTATCACATATACAGTGCGAGTCTCTCCTCGAGCAAAATTAACACAACCAAGATCAACCAACCAACCAACCCCTACTCCATTTTTCAGGGTGGTATATATAAGCAAAATATCTAAAGTTATTTATTACAACTGACCTAAATAGGTCTGTGGGAAAGCTTTTTAAAACCTAATTGTTGCTGAAATTAAATGCAAGTAAGTCCTTTGGGCTACGCCAGAGGCAGCTGGACCAAACTGAGTTCATGGGGTGTCCTCTGTGACTTGGTGTAGTGGTTCTGTAATAGCTGTGCATTGAGTTTTGATCCACCGATCTTTATGAGAGTTAATGTGCAGTCACTGAGATTTGAAAGCTTTAAATGGCTCCACCTTCCTCTTTGACTTTGCTGGAGCGTCTTTAATTTTCACCTGCTTCGGGCCGCTGAAAAATCTTTCCTGATACTCTTTGCCGCTACATTGATAGTGTTAACGTACCCATACAAGAGGGCGCCCGATATGAGTAATAGCCGTTAGATCTGGAGGAGGTGATCCGACAGTGGACAGGCAGAGAAGGTGCGCGTGGTTTAGTGAAAGAGCGCGCACGTTAAAAGTTAATTTTTTCACGGCGCGGGTGGGTTTAGACATTAGGAAATGGTGTATTGGCGCTTGGTGATTTATTAAACAAACATTAATAAATTCCAAAGAAAATGCGCGGGGGGGTGTTTTTTTGCATTTGGAGAGGGCTTTTTGTGTAATGGAAGGGGTCCAAACACTTGAGAGAGGAAATTTATGCAGAGAAGAGGGTTCTTACTAAGATCCAGGTGACTTAGTAATTCCCAAGGAGATGTTTATGGTTATATTTCAACCAGAGGAAGGGGATATTTACATAGGGGAATTATTAACATAGTTTTAATAGGGGGAAGGGGAAATATATAGGGATTTACATAATAATGTCAAGAGTTAATATAAAAATGATAAGAAAGTGCTAAGTTTGGGAGATCTTAGGCTGTGAAGGGGAAACAAAACTTTGTAGAGAAAGTGTAGACTCTCCTTGAGTAAAGCATATCTTTACCAAGGCAAATGATATGGAAACTGATGAAACTAAGAGATATCAAGCAGATCTTGACCTCTTTAGGGGAAGTTAGTAAATGAATTAGGGAAGAAGAAGAAGGGGAAGTTAGTTATGCCTGATTTGAGCTCCTCCACATGAAACTGCCTGAAGATTGTGACCTGAGTAGATATGAAATTTTCAAACATAAAATTGATCAGAAATCAACATTCTGCCACCTCAAAACTGCCTACCCAGCCTACTTACCTAACATTTTTTCTTCTTTTTGGTTTGGGTGTACTTAGACTTGCAGACCCAGCCTCCAACTTTTCTTTTTATGTCTTCCTATCTACAAACTACCCTTATTTCTTCCAAGGGCCCAGATTAAGCAATTGGGCTCCTTTGATTCTCTACCTATCTAAGAATCTGCCAAGATTAATATGTTTGGACAGATTATCCATTCTCTATATTCTAAAACAGGAAATTGAAACCTAGGGAGACCAAGATTAAGCTGTTTGGACCTCTCTTTAGCTGAAAATTTTACAAAAAATGGAATAAATCTTCAAAACTGGAATGCAGTAGATGAACTTTGACTTGCACACTTTCATGGCCTCTTTCTTTGGTGTCTTTCAGCAAATATGGAGCATTGCAGCATGCAAAGTATGACATATTTGGCTTGTAAAAATGTCAATCATGAAATATGAGTAACCTGCTACAGTAGGAGGCTAATAGTGGCTCCACTTGGGGATGACTTCTCCTTTTGAAAAGCCAAGAACAGCAGGTCAGACTGCCTTGATCTTCTATTGTTGCTGTGCTTTGAAACTTCTTAGTGCTGACTGTTTAGATTAATTTGAAATTTTGGACCACAAACAACACTTTCCCTCAACTAATCTCCTGGTAAATTGTGAAGCACTGCCTACTTTCTTCTGCGTGCTTTAACATCGGACTGTTACAAAAATAAACTAAAGCGCTGATATATACAACCATTTATGTACAGAAAATAACACCGCCTGTTTTTACTCAATCAATAGGGATCATGGTAGTGTTTTAACATTCGGCCATTAACAGGGCCTTCTTCAGCTGTGCTGGCATCTAAAGATTTGAGAAAATATGTGTTATTGCCTTGCACAACGCTGATAATATATGGACCTTTCCAAAGAAAATCAAATTTTGCATGTTTTCCCTTGTCCTCTCTTCGTGAGTCCCACCTTAGAACTTTGCTGCCGACCCAGAAATCCTCTGCTTTAGCCTTCTTATCAAACATCTTCTTGAGCTTCTCTTGTAGCATTTGAGCTCTGCCATAGACTTTCTCTTTGATTTGCTGAATATGAATGGTTTGATTCACTCTTCTCTGCATGTCATTTGGTTCAGCCTGAATCTCTTGTAACAATTTGATAGTAGGAATGCCCAGAGATGAAGGAAATTTGTCTTCCATGCCATATACCAGTTCATAAGGGCTCATCCCAATGGATTTCTTGGTTGACAGTCTGTCTGCCCATAGAGCATTTGTGAGTTTCCTGTGCCAGTTCTTTTTGTTTTCCTCTAGTAGTTTCTTTATCATATTGATGAGGCTTTTGTTGGATGATTTAGCCAAGCCATTACCTTGAGGGTAGTAAGCTATAGAGTGACCCAAGGTAATGTGGAATTTATGGCAAAAGTTGATCATCTTTTTCGATTTGAAGGCACCGACATTGTCAGTGATGAGTTTCTCAGGGCACCCAAATCTGGAAAGGATATTTCTCTCAAGGAATTGGATAATGGTGGAGTCATTGGCTTGTCTACATGGGATGGCTTCAATCCACTTAGTGAAATAATCAGTGGCCGTTATAATCCACTTGTGTTGGCCTAAGGAAGAAGGATGGATTTCTCCAATGAAGTCAAGACCCCATTTTTGAAAAGGTTTTTCAATTGAAATGGGCTTAAGGGGAAAAGGCTGTAATTTTCTTTTCCCTTCAAAAATTTGGCATTTGTGACATGAAACAACAAATTTCTTGACATCTGCAAATAGAGAGGGCCAATAATAACCGACCCTTAAAATATTGTCATCAGTGGACTTCCAATATAAGTGTCCTCCACAGTCCCCTGCATGAAATTCTTTCATGATGTTGTTAGTTTCATTCATAGTCAAACAATTAAGCAATATTCCTTCATGATTTTTCCAAAACAAAGCACCATCTATGACACAAAAATTTGATGATCTCATCCTTAAAAATCTTTTCTTGGTCCTGGACAATCCTGGGGGAGCACACAGGTTTAATAATACAAAGAAAATATCAACATACCACGGGGATTGCAAAAAGGTTTCACTGATCTGTGGAGTCGCCAACTCCGGTTCATTGTCTAGCTGATTAATGTCTAAGGCTTGGAAATTTGTTTCAGACATTAGTTTGGCTAACCCTTGTCCTTTCATCAGCTTGGTAGATTTTATCTCAATGTCATATTCAAGAATGCTGGCAATCCACTTGCCCCTTTTGCCTTCTAGTCCCTCTTGAGTTAATATATCTTTTACAACAGAGTTTGGAACATAGGCAATCACATGGGAGTATAAGTTGTAGATTCTGAAGTCTTTGATGGCCTTAACCAAGGCATAAGCCTGTTTTTCCATAATCTGATATTTCAAGGGTGCATCTCGTAAAGCTCGGCTGATGAAAGCAATTGTCTTTTCATTACCTTGATCATCCTTCTGCAAAAGGACAACGGCTATGGTGTGCTCAGATGCAAAAGAGAAAATGATAAAATCTTTGTCGAATTGTGGACTGGTGAGGACAGGCGTTTGAGTCAAGGCAGTTTTGATACTCTCAAAATCTTGCTTGGTTTCAAGAGACCATTTTACCTTTTCATCCTTTAACATGTTTCTCAGTAGCCTTATTATCTTGGCTAGGTTTGGGATAAATCTCCTTAGGAAATTGATCTTTCCAAGGAATGCTTGTAACTCTTTTAAGTTTCTTGGATATAGGATTTGGAGGATAGCTTGAATTCTTTGAGGATCAATTCTTATCCCATCTTTTGATATGATATGGTCTAGAAGCTTGCCTTCCTCCAGGGCAAACAGGGATTTCTTCGGATTCAAGGAAATGCCATATTTTTTGCATGTTATGAAAATTTTCCTCAGATGCTTAAGGTGCTCTTGGTCAAATTTGGAGAAAGGGGTTAGGTCATCAAGGTATACAACAAGGAAATCATGTATCTCCTTGGGAAATGCAATATCCATTGCCCTTTGAAAGGTAGCACCAACGTTTTCCAGTCCAAAAGTCATTTTGACATACTTAAATGTTCCCCACGGTGTGGTAAAGGTTGTTTTGTCTTGGTCATCTGGGTGAACAAGTATCTGATTAAAACCTGAAAATCCATCTAGTAAAGAAATTTTAGATGATCCCACTACTCTTTGTAGAATATGGTCCATTTTGGGAAAAGGGTAGTGGTCTTTTAAAGAGACCTGGTTTAAATTTATCAAGTCTACACATAGTCTTATCTCTCCTGATTTCTTCCTTTTGGGAACTAGATTAGATACCCAATCAGAGAATCTGATGGGTGCAATGATACCCGCTTCAAACATTTTCTTTATTTCTTTTTCAATGAGGGGAAGAAGCATGGGGTTGATTCTTCTAAGTTTCTGTTTGAATGGTTTTTGATTTGGTTTTAAGGGAATGGTATGCTGGATCACTGAGGTGTCATAGGACTTCAAGTCCTCAGAACTCCAGTTGAATACATCTTGGAATTCTTTGAACAGATCGACATATTTTGGTTTTTGATCAGGAGGCAGATTTTTGGATAATTTGATCATTTTGGGCTTGTCTGTTGTTCCTATGTTGTGTTCTTCTATAACAGCATTTAAAGGCTCCATTTTTGGCTTTTTGGGCACATCATTTTCATCGAACATGTCTTCTAATGGAGTAAGGCCAGCAGGTAGAAAATTACTCTTTAGATCAATAAACTCATCCTCTGTTTTGGTTGTTTCCTCTAAACACATTTGTTTCAGCTGTTCTATGTTTGTGTTATAAAAACAGTTGGGTTAAGGATTTGTTTAGCTATTGCAGCTATTACAGCCTGTTGATTTTCTTTTGTTAGCTGTTGGGGATCGTTTATGGCATCCATGTCAATATTCGTATTCGAAAATTCGCCCTCAAGAGTGAGGCAATTGTTAATCTGGGCATCATCTTGAAACACTTGCCAATATTTGACATTGTTAGGGACCGAGGGTCTATGTTTTATCTCAGCAGTGAAATGGTGGTTTGGCTCAAAGGGAAGCTTGCATGTACTAGCAAAGGTTGCTAGGCTGTGAGCATGAATATTATGGTCTCTTGAAATTTTGGCAAGCTTGGATTCATCGAACGACTTGAGTATTTCTGTGGTAACAGTCCTATAAGCTCTCATTCTATTGTCATTGGTAACAAAGTTACCTTTCATTTATTGTCTGATTAAATCGGAGTCACCTAGAATGGATGCTTTTGCAGCTCATAGGGCTTTAAGAAATTTAAGGCCTAAGAGGAGAGCCTCATACTCTGCCATGTTATTAGTACACCTGAAATTTAACCTATAGGCATGGCATTCTGCATGAGTATCATGTGTATTGTGAATCCATACCCCTGCTCCTACTCCTAACTTGTTGACAGAACCATCAAACTCTAGATACCATGTAATTTCTTGTTTATGGTTGGTGTTAGGGGCTTTAGTTATTTGAAGGTTGGCCAGACTTACATTTTCTGTTTGGGGAGGTTCTACTAGTTTGCTGGTTGCCTTGACTGTTGTGATAGTTTCATGGGTATTGAAAACTGATTCCTCATTGATGCATGTTTCTTGCTCTAAGGCTGAAGGCTTCTCATCAGTTGGAAGATTTGTGTCATCATTGAATAAAATAAAAGAATCCATATTAGAATGGATTGCGTAAATTGGAAAATTTTGGGGCTTTTCCTCACTAACCACATACTTCATCATTGTTTCCCTGTACAGTCTCTTTGGTTGCCCAAAGACAGATATAGTGGCATAAGAGAGGTTGAGTTCAAGGGATCCTTGTAGTTTTTCTCCCCATGATCTTGATAGGAGCATACCGTACTTTGAGGGAATGTCAGCAACTACTACGTCCATTAGGATTGTCTTGTTGGAAAATTGGACTAAAGACACACAAAGGTCTTTGATCAAGCCTAAACATTTGACTTGGCTAGAGTCAAAGGAATATCGATCTTTGTAAGGTCTTGTGACATCAAGGTTTAGCTTTTCCATCACAGCTTTGGGCATAAGGTTATGTGAGGCACCTAAGTGAAACATGGCATTGTGCAAGATTTTGTCATGTATGTGCAGGCTGACATAGAAGGGTGGAACATGTCCATATGTTCATTTACCATTAACTTCTGGACCAAATAGCAGCTCAGGGGTATCATCTAAAACATTTACATCATCCCTGACCTGTGGCAGTTGAAGTGACCTTTGAATTTGTTGCCTATAGACATCATGCTTGGCAAGTTCAGGGAGGGGGATAGATATTTTAAGTTTGCCAATCTCTGTTTCTAAGTTAAATGATTTCTCCAGCGGAATCCTTGCATTAGCAGAAGTAGTTTTTTCGTTGTCAAGAGTGTTTTCTCTGTTTTCTTGTTGAATGTCTGCATTATGATGAATGACAGCTTGTGGTATGTCTGCTTTGGGAAGACTTTTGGGAATGCTTCTCCCCTCTTCTTTTGAGGAAGAAGGAGGCAGAGGCTAGTCAACAGGAGGCTGCGGGTCTGTCATGTCTTGTACAGTCACTTGATGTGGGTTTGGGACAGACGTATTTGCTAGTTCGGTTATGATCACCTTGCTTTTGATTTTGTTGGGCTGTTTACTCTCTTTTGATCTGCTAGGTGTAGGGACATCAACAGTCCTTGTCCTCAACTTATATTGTTTGTGTACCTCATATACAACAGTATCATAACCTTGTTTAAAATAAAAAGCCTCACCAGACTTAGTTTAAAATTGGTTTATGTCATGATGGTCTTGGTCTTCTTGAGTGAGAAAAGTATGTTGCTCATTTTTTGAATCTAACAAATTCAAGTGAGTCTCATCCATTGGCTCACTGGATGTGGATGCCTCTGCATAGTTTTCTTGGAAAGGAGGCCTAATATCATGGTCGAGACTAGCCCTTCCTGCGTTTGGGTTTTGGGTTTTTCTGAAGTTTGGATTCCTTATGGCATTGGGTTGTTGTCTTTCCCATGAAGTTTTCCTCTCAACGTTCTCTACTCTGTCTCCCAACCTATGGATGCCACTGATAATAGCATCTAGCTTCTGATCGAAGGCTGAGGGTTCTTCCTTGAAGGTTTTTCTTCTCTCAGTTTTGGCTCTATTCCTTTTGGCAATTAAATTTTCCTCCACACTAACCGCAACATTTTGCATTTCTGAAAGGCTTTGGGGGGCTCTTTCCCTTAACTGATAAGCCATTTCATAATCAAAACCATCAGGGAATTTGTACAACGCAAGGTCAGGTGGAGGTCTTAGATTCTGTGGTATTGCATTATAAACATTGTTAACTCTTGCACAGTAGTCCAAGATAGTCTCTTGAGGGCCTCTTTTGATGTTATCATACTCAGATAGTATGTGTAGGGGATCCTTCTTTTTCTCCCATTTGTCGATAAACGACTGGTATAAGGCTTTGGGGTCTCCTATGGAAGTGGCTAGAAGTGCTCTAAACCAAGTCCTGACGTCGTCTGTTAGACTTTGAACAAAAATTTTCATTCTCACACTATCATCATCGATTTCATAACTCTCAAAGTAATCCTGCATTTTCTTTGTATGTTGGAGCATTGTGCAGGCACTTGTGCCATCAAAATATGTTATTTTGGACTAATAATCCTGAGGCATGGCCCCAGGATTTGGAGGCAACTGTAAAGGTGCATATCTGTTAGCCATATTCACAGGGATAAGGGGAACAACCGGGATGAGAGGAACAACTGGAACAGCTGGGATACTAGGATTTGTAGCGGTAGTATTTGCAGCGAATGGAGGTGTGGAAGAAGTGCCTAGAGAAGTGGATGAGGAACAAGAGGAACTAGGGGTTGAACGAAATAAAACTTTGACAGGGGTTGGAACACAGCTTGGCTGGACTGTTTCAGGACAGGAAGCAGTAGGGTCTTCTTGTTGCTCTTGTTTTCTAATGATTAAGTTCAGATTTTCAAAAGCGGCTGGGTGTTTGGGGTTTGGATTTGACCTTCTATATCGTGGATTTCTCTCGGGAGCCAGCTTCTAGTTTGTTTTTTCGGGAATTTTGTTTCTTTTGGATCTCTCCGTTTGAGTGTAGTCTCCTGGTGCAGTACTCACCTGAGAGCTACAACTCATTCTTTTCAATTCTGTGAATATTTTATCTTGGTATCAGAGCTCAAATTGGGTAAGCCTAATCTTGTGGATGAATCACCTTCATGGCTAAAAGTGCCTTTGTGACCACATGTACATGAGAGGTGTGTACTCACAGAGCTTTGTGCTTAATCAAGCAGGTGTACTGCAATAACACCTGGCTCATGAACTTAGATGATTTTTTATCTCTGAGTAGAAGGGAGTTGGCATGTTTTCTTTACTGACAGTCGCGCCAAGAAGCGCAATTGGTGCATCTGTTCTACCCATACCCACGCCAACACACCAAATCACGGGATTGGCGCGGAAGTGCATGGAAAAACTGCGCCAAGATTTTGCCTTGCGTATTTTCTGTTTTGGGCGCAGATTTTTCGCTCCGAAAGGTGCCACCTCACCTTCAGTGGAAGATCCGTGAAAAGCCTCACTTCGATGGAAGATCTTCAAAAAGTTGTAGATTGGAGAAGTTGTGGATCTATCGGGGAGAGGCAGATTGGATCAGTTTTGTGGCTGTATTGGGAAACAACAGATTTGCTCACTGGAGCAAGATTATTTTGTAGATTTGCCAGATATTGTTGGATCTGAATCCAAGGTACAGTAGGTGGATTAGGAGAATTAGCAGAGTAGTGGCAGATCGGTTGTTAAGATCTGAAAGATATATATATATATATATATATATATATATATTATATATTATATATATATTCCTGAATCAATTGGGTAGATTCATTTACTTGTAGATCAGTTCAGAATGAGTAACACTATGGAATCATATCTCCACGAGTCTGGAAAACTCGATGGATCTAACTTCACGAATTGGAAGTTTAAGATTCAGACCTTCCTTGAGGGTGCAAATGCATGTTCGATAGTTACAGGAGATGAGCAAACACTGAATGCAATCACAAGGGTGACTACGCAGGAGCAAGAATGGGATAAGAGAGAAAACAAAGCCAAAGTTTTGCTGAAGATGTCCATCAAGGACAACATTATCCCTCATATCAGAGAATGTAAAACATCCTCTGAGATCTAGAAAACCATCAAAAGTTTATATCAGACCTAGAATACAAATTGAATTATGGCACTCAAAGGCAAGTTGTTTTCAGTGAAGATGGACGAAAGTGAGACTGCTGCTGCATTCATCGCACGAGTTAAAGCTCTGAAAGACGGATTGGGAGACATCGGTGAGCAAGTGTCTGATTCCGATCTCGTCACAATCATGTTGAATGGGATGAGAGATGAATATCAAATGTTCATCACTGGACTAGCGGCAAGAGAGAAAGCTCCTACATTTGATGAATTGACAGGGATCTTCCTACAAGAAGAGGAGCGGCATCAGAATTTGAAACCCCAAAGCGTGATCTTGCTCTGATGGCGAAACGACGATCATTCAGAGGGAAGCTGCCACAACAGCAATCACAGTCACAACAGCAACAAAAGCAAAGAGAAGGAGGTAAGTTGCAGAGGATTCTGTACAGAGGTATGTCTGTAAATAATCCTATAAAAAGATGTTATTATTGTGGAAAGAAGGGTCATATACAGATTGAATGCCTTAAGAAGTAGGCAGATGATGCAAAGAAAATGTTGGCGATGGCGAAGCATAGAGGATACTTTGTTGAAGAAGATGAAGATCTCAGTCACAAATTTCAATTGTTCACAGTTGACTGTGGGGTAAAAGCATGTTAATGTGTCTCATTATATGGCAAAAGTAAAAAAGTACTCAAATGAAAAAAGATAAAAAAAAATGAATATAAAATATCAATTAAATGAGTTGAGTTTCATACTTGTTAATTATAAAAAATAAATGCTAAATTTGTAACAAAGCTAAGTGACAATAAATTTTGGTAAAAGCTATAGTGAACATATTTAATGGGTTCAAAAAATATAAATAATGTTATAAAAAGTAAATACTAAATTTGTAAATAAGTCAACTGATAGTAAATATTGGTAAAAACTATGGTTAATCACTCATAAAATATAAATAACATTTCTAAATATGCAGGTTTTAATATGTAAAGTTAAATGAAATGCTAAAACTCTTTAAAAATAGAGTTAGAATTTCTAAACAAATAATTTTATATATTATATTTTGAATAATATAAAATACGTTATTATACTCATACTTAAAAAATTTATTATAAAAAATTTAAAATATATTTTAAAAAACTTCAAAAAATATTTTAACATTTTGTTATATGTTATTTTCAAATTTCTATTAAAAAAATTGATTTTATAAACTTGAAAGGATAGTTCCTTGGGTCACCGTTTTATATATACAAAAAGATTATCATTTTTACTAGTATTTTAATAATAATTAAAAAATATGCTTACTTTTTATTTTTAAATTTGTTTAACAATATTTAGAATGTTTACAACACATCTCATAAAGAAATTGGAATTAAAAAACATAAATCAATAGAGAAATGGGGGGTCGCAGTTTTGTCACTACTTAAAATTTATGTAAAATATTAATTGTTGACACCTAATCTTCATGATGGGGGATATTTTATGTAAATAATTAAATTAGGAATGTGAACAGTCACTCGGAGATGAACTGAACAATCACTCCCTATTGTATATAACAATGACCTACCTATGGAATAATATACGAATCACTTTTTGTTTTGTGGAGTTACTACCTGGCCCGACATGGTATCAGAGCCAGCTCTTTTTTAGCCTTTGTGTCACTTGTAACTCCCTGTCTACTCTCCAGATAGCTAAGCAGGTTCTCCATAAAATTAGCTGCTCCTGACATGGTAGCTGCCCCTCTGCCTAACTGTTCAGTTCTTTGACTGTTCATAAACGTTTCAAAAAAAGGGCATTATTGCATTTGCATCTCCATTGCATGAATTGCTTCACCTAATTATTTTGTCCTCCATTGCATACTGCGCCTCCATTGATTATGTTGTGTGGATCTTGCAGTTGTAGCAATAGATCTGTGCAACTTGCGCGAACTGGAGCTCGATTTTCTGAGATCTGACAGGAGCGTATCCGAGGTTGTGCGTGGGTAAGGATTTTTATTATCTTCAGATGAAGTTGGCTCTCACACTGTACATGAAACACAGGTTGTTGGTCACGTTGCAACCGAAGCATGAAATTCATTGCTGAATAATTTAAATTAAGAGCCTGAGCCCATTATTCGTGTTCACTGCAATGGTACGCTCACGGGCAATCAATTTATAATATTAGTTTTGCTTGGGTTCTCTCCGCTTTCAGTCTCGACATTTACTGCGGGGGAATCTGCATGATTTGTTGTTCAAATTTTATATGTCATGTGCTTTCCAGCTCTCACCGCGCTGCAAGGTGCATTGCATTTGGTTATTGTGATGCACAAGGCTTGTGATGTTTGTTTTTAAAATTGGAAAAACCAGCCAAGAATTAAAAAAAAAAAATAGTTGTGGTATATATTGAATGGTATATAGCAACTCTGCTTTTTTATTTTTTGTGAAGGAGGTCTCAGTTCGCCAGAGAAGAGTCCACAATAGCGGCATAGTCACAAGTTATGTGGAGTCCAACAAAGTGTTGAAGAAGGTGAATAGTATCAATGGGCAGTTTTCTAAAATCATTTAAATCATTTGAATGGTATAGTTACAACATGTTACCCTGTTGCGTTGTATAGTTAAAACATTGAAGTGATATGTAATACATAATATTTCATTGAAATGCTAGATGCTTTTATCAAATATTGGAGGGATTTGAAGAAAATATAGTGCATAAAGTTGTAGCGTAAGGAAGAGATTTGAAATATTTTGAGAATTCCCTTTTGAGTACAATTTCATTGTATATCAACAAAATTATTTTTTTACAAAATGCATTCAATCATCTCTATGGTAGGAATAGTTCTTGTTACACAAAAATATCGCCACCATGATTATTTGCAGTCAGTATGGGTCTATCATCACTTATACTAGCCTCCTAAGCAAGTCTTAGACCTTAGCTCTTCATGTCAAGCTTTGCAAAAGAGAGAAAGACAATGAAAATGTCCTGCAATTCTGTAGCTCAATTTCACTAAATGTATCAATTTTTTATGTAGTTCAATTTCACTAAATGTATCAATTTCACTGAATAAGGAAATATGTATGTACTCTTGAATTTATCTATGTTGTAATAAGATCAATAATAAAGTCGTCATTGCAAATAATTGGGATATACCATGTAAGTTTACTTTACTACATGAAATTATTGATTTGTTAGGTCCCAACTAGTTAGGGTTGAATTTATTTTTGTTTTGATGAGATTAAGAATAAAGTTGTCATTTTAATCACAGAAATCTACCATGTAAGATTTATTCACTACATAAAATTGTTTATTTGTTAGAGCCCAACTTATTAGGATTATGAAGAGTCATATTTCATGACATTATTTATGAATTCTCTATTCTTGCTCAAAGAATTACGTATTACAGAAAGGTGGGGAATAAATGAGATGAAACTAAATTATTTTTGTTCTAAAATGTGTGGAGGGAGTATAAAATCATTTTCAGTTGCATTCAAATATTTTTGAGCACCCACTAAAGTGCTTCATTTTCCTCCTAGTTAATTCCATTTCTACTATCCCAATGCTTATAGAAGTCCTTCTCCACAGTGATCTCTCAACTATCTCCGATGGAAATTGATTACTTGATTGGAACTTGCATATTACAATTTGATTAGGAGCAAGCGATGGGAAAGCTTCATATTCTTCAATATATTCCACATGTTAAAAGCATATCGAACGATTATCGTTCTATTTAAGTGATATGAAAATCACTCGAGTATTTGTTGGAATTTTGAAACCTTTTTTAATGATTTTTTTTTTTCTTCTGAAAGTTATGTTCTCAATTAAAGAAATTAAGGAAAAGGTGAAATTGACACAATGGACGGATTTTCTATTTTAGTGCCTAAGAATGCCTGGCTAATGTGAAGGGCTTGGTATTTTCTTGACTCAATATTAGTCACATTTGACTTCCTAGCATTTCTTTTAATTTCTTTTTTGTTGTGTTTATATTTCTATCCTTGAAATTGGTGATCAATTTAGTGTGTAATAGGAAATATTAACTACTAATCACTCTCGAAGGTGATATTGATGAATGACTAATTTTAAATGTACCTACTTGACACTTTAGTATTACATGATCATGCAAAGAAAATATTAATCAATATTAAAGGGAATATTATTAATGCACAGTGCTTCTTGGCTTGTCATATAATTACTGCATTTTTCCCCCCAATAATATATTTGAGGCTACTTTTTGGTTGCTACTTGTGGAGCTTCCCTTTGGCTCAGAATAACATTGAGGATAAATGTTCATTGCATTGGCATTGGACATCATCAAAGCAAAATTCACCAAAAGCACTAGAGGACATGGGAGAAATTGGTACAATGAGTGAATAATCGCAAGAGAAACACTGAGGCACCATAATTTCTTATATATTTGGATTCACTCGAAATTAACTAGTCACAAATAGAACCTTTATTTTTCTGAATATTTTCATGTATACAAAAATACTAAAAATACAATTCCAGACTAATTATTCAAACTAATGATGATCTGATAGTCATAATTTATAATTAAATAGTATAATATGATTAATATTATAGGACACAACTATAGGGTCTGACTGTGAGGGGCATTGTGACAATATATGTACAGTTCTCATTGTATTAGACAATCATCTCTCAGAGTGTGATATCCATCCAACAAAATGTACTCCTAAAGGCCATTGTGGGATTGAAATTTTTTCTTTCAGTGGACAAGTGGTGATATGTTTTCTTAGGCCTTAGTTTTGGCTTGAGGGGGCCTGACCCAGGTTGAGCGTTAATTTAGCCAAACAAATCCCTACACTACTGGCCCTTTCGGCATCAGCCCACGGAGCGTGAACCAAACTCTCACTTGAAGCAGTATGGGGGAATGTTGGAACCAAATTTCCACACCCTAAGATGGTTGTGATGTCGTTGATTCCCTCTATCCCTGCCTCTGCACAGGTTTCTTCGCTCTAGGGCTTGTGAGGCGAGCCCTCATTCCAACTTTTAGTACCTCCGCAAAAGGGTATGATCGGCCATTGCATAATGCTTGCCTACTGCTCAGGTACTTTCGTGCTGCTACGGTAGTGTGCCATACAAATTCCCTAATTAATCCAAGTGACTTGCTTATCTTATTAGACAATTATACTTAACTCCGTGTAAATAGATATTCGTAAATGCATTCAATTATTCAATGTAATTGCATTCATTCACGCATCACATAAGCATAATAAGGGAAATTCATACATAACAGATCAAGATGCAATAACAAAACAAAGACACAGGAATTGTAGAATATCTCTCTTTATTAATATCTTCCAATTGTTTACAAAATCTGTCCACCTTGTGCACATAGCTATAAGGGTCCACACACTCAGTTGCAGACTTCTACCCTAGGCCTCTACGCACTTAGCTGCAGAGCCTCTACCTACACTACAACCTAAGACTAAGACTTCTTACTTCAGAGCTACCACTCTCTTACATTATTCATCATTCTATATCTCCCAAAACTACTTAGAGCTTAGCTCTTTTTATACAATCCCATGGTCTGCAGACCATGGGTAGATCTCTTACACCTGACTTTAGTTTACAAAACTAACGGTGGACTACCCTTTATGACACCTAATACCTTCAAGCTCTGTGACCACAAAATCCGGAGTCTTTACATTCTTATTACAAAATTTGACTCAAAAATGGGCTTTTAGCCCCAAAACTGCCCTTGGGGGATCCCGCTCCCAATAGGACCCCATCACAAACATCACGACTCGTCCTTGAGTTAGGCATAGAGACCTTTGCGTTAATCCCATCCAGCTCAACTTGTATGACCGCTACCTCGGTCGTGCACTGAGCTGCCCCCTACTTCACATCTTCCACTGTCTTGTTGGTCATTGTTCCTACTCTAACAACCTGAAGCATTTGTTGCGTCGCTTGCAGAGTTGCAAGCTTGCCTTCAATATTTCCTATGACTATGTAAGCTTCCTCCAGGCAAGGCTGTAGTCATGCCTTCAGCACTGCTTCCTTGTGCAGTGCTGCATCCACCTATTCCTTCAGCTGCATTGCCTATTGTAGCTTGGTTATCCTGTGTTTCAATGTAATGGTTTGTGCTATGCCCTTAACTTCATCGTAGCACTATTATAGCTTGCGTGCTTGTGTCTCAAGCCTCTGTACATTTGGGTCCTCCTACAAGCTTGCCAGGATCTCAAATGATTGTTCAAACAACTACATGCAATCTGATACTGCACTTTCCACCATTGTGACTGCCTCTAGGACAACAGTTGCCTATTGTTCCTTCACTTCTGGTGGTGTTGAAGGTTGTGCCATCAACTGCAGCTTTGTAATATGTAGTTTTAACCCCAGATGAACCCGCGTCATCTCAGTCTGAGTGTTGTGCATCCCTATGGCCAATTTGCTGATGCGAACCTCGATTGGCTCCTCCTCTGGAATGGCCAACTCTGGGACCATTTTGCATGCCTCCTCAATGACCTACATGATCTTCTGGCTCTGGTTGGTGGCCTCAGTTTCAGCGGGGATGGAAACATTTCTCTGTAGGGCCATCTTTTCATTGTTGATCCACTATTCGCTGATCACCTAGAGGGCATGGTGCTCTCAGGCCCTCATTTCTGTAATTACTCCATCCTATAAGAGGTGGAGTGCTTCACCTGAAAGTGTTGTCAGGTTTAGCCCAACTCCCTTCAAGGCACTGACAGTGGGCCTGCCAGCCTCATTGTCCATGATCAATGCTCCATCTGATAGCACTATCACATTGGAAGCCTTTGTTCACAGCATATCAGCAGCCTCTGAAGTGCTGATGGCCAAGATGGTAGACGTCGTACTAGCCTGCGATGCGCGGGTCTGCAACTCCTACAACCCGGTCCGGATAGCCCCTAGTATGATCCGTTGGTACTGTTTAAATTGCTGCAGGGCCTCTGTGGTGACATCTCTGACTGTGTCACTAATATCATGTAGGTTGCCCTTCGTTAGTGTGATAGGGTCCAGCGAGGGCTTGGTCACCTTGGATTTCTTTCTAGGCCCTCCCTTCTCCAGCTCTCTTGGGCGCTTAATGCAGGAAGACGTCTGCTAAGGGTCCGCACTGTGTTGCTTAATGTCTTCCTCTTTGATCTCAGGTGAAGGGGACTGTGCACCTTTGTCAGAGCCCCGTTCTATGACACTTGTCTATTTTCCTACCTACTCTTCCTAGGCCTTTTTAGCGGCCTTCTTTTCCCTCTTTTCAACTAGTTGTGCCATCATTAGATTGGCCTCCTCCTTCTTCTTCTACGCAGTAGACTTGATTCCACCTGTTAGAGTCGGTCTTGTCAGTCCTCCGTCAGAGATCAAAACTCTTTCTGCATTTCATTTTTAGGTGTCTTTCTCCATCCACTCAGTTGCATTTCACTAGGGGCATGCCATAATCTGATGGGAGGGTCTTGTCAGTCATTACCCCTTACCCCTCATGCCTGGCACCTCCTGGCTTAGGTCTTTCCATCAATGTTTATTAAAGTCCATGACAGTCAATGTTTGATCTTTTAATGGACAAGAGTCAGTCACTATGTCTAGGGATTAGTCAATTTGGTCTTCAACCATGTCCAATAAAGCCATGCAGGCTAGAGGGAGGCCCTTACAAAGTTGTGATTTAAAGATTTTCATCGTCATGTTGACAAATTAAGACTATTCTTCAAAACTCTATTTTGAAGGAAAGTCAAACAGTGTGTTATTTGTGATAATTTTCAAAAAGTTTCCAGTTGATCTCTCCAGGCACAGTCATGGTTTCCTTGGCCAAATTCCATGTCAGCAACCCCTGCAAAAAAGTGCCAAAAATTGCATCATTTTAGATAAAAATCCAAAAGGGAAAAGTGAAATATAGAGTTGAATTAAATCAGGGAAAAAGTGCCAAAACAAAACTTACCAAAGTGGGTTTTGAAGAAACAAAAATCGAAACCATGACTCCAATGTCTTTATATAGAGTTTTCATAAGAAATCAATGTCATTTTGCACACCAAAGTTAGAGAGAAGCATTTCAAAGTGATTGTGAGAGCTAGCACGCATTTTCGATGACGTTGGAGGTGTTTTGATAGGCACGGTGCACAGGAAGAGAGGCGCGGTGCACTGAGGGAGCGCGGTGCACTGGGCGCGACCACAGAGTGTTAAAACAACACGGGCACGACACACACAAATGGCGCGACACACTGGGTATGTTGCGCAGCGCACACCCATAAAGGCCCGATTTTGCTCCAAATTGCAACAAATCTCCTTTGAATCCCTTGAAATTTCCAGGTAGGGTCAACATCTCAGTTACTCATCCATTTTTGTGAATATGATGATGGTTTATGGCCGTTTATAGTTGCAATAAAAACTATTAAACCCTACCACTTGAATTCATCAAAACCATTGTTGTTAGGGTCGCAAATTCGTTGTGTTGATGCCAAGGTTCCTCCTCCCTCTCATCTTTCCCTTCTTTTCATTGTCCCCTTCCCCCTTATTCCATTTTTTCCATTTTTCCCTACCCTAAAACGTTACTAAACTCCTATTCCCTATCCCCTCCACTCATTTGTCAAATGTAAATCCCCAAAATCCTACCTTATAAAATCCCAAACCCTCCTACATGTCCCTAAACAAAATTTCTCCCCATAATACCTAATCCCTTCATATTATTCCCCTTCCTAACAGTCCCTTTTGCATTGTTCCCCTTGGTGGTAGAATTCATAACAACACGGAGTTTCTTACATCATTAAAGGGTAGTCCAAGCACAGTCCATATACAGTAGCATCTTTTCTTCAAGGAATTTGGTACAACAGTCATGGCATCTGAGCATTCATCGGAGTATGAAATGGAAACCCAAAATGACTCATCCTTGGAAGAACAAGCTCCCCAGAGACCTCATAAAAGTGGCAGACATGTAAGGGAAGAACCAACCACCCTTACAGAATTGCAGGCCTGCCCTCTTGCTATGTCATGTTTCCAGCATCTGTCATGTTTTGAGTTTTGTCAGAAGGTGGCTAGTGTTCGATTTCATCATGAGTTGGTTCATCTTTTTATGCTTCACTTACATGGATATCACGCTATCTTAGCTGGTGTCACCTTCACACTTGCACCTGAATCTGTCTCATTAGCAACTGGCATACCGAACGTTGGAGAACCATGGCACAAGAAATAGAAGGTTGATCGGCAGCATTATGAGACATACATTAAAGCCGGTTTTTTGAGGCAGCTCAAAAGAGTCTTTCCATTCCGATATCTGAAAGATGAATATGCTCCACTAATGAAGTTAATCATGAAATATTTCCACTATGAGGGGAGGTTCTCTCGTTTATATGCTTATCACATCAGGTTTCCCATGCATGATGAGGGGCCATCGGGTAAATGAGAGGCCGAATTCATTCTCATTCATGATGATGATAGAGATGTGGAGAGTGCCAAACTTAGAAGGACCATCCAGGAGCAGCAAACAGATATCCAAGCCTTGTCTCTCAATTTGGAGAGGGCTAAGTGGATTATCAGGTACTTGGAGCAGAGGAATAAACAGCTCGAAGACCAGCAGGAGATCATGGAGTTGCAAAACATCTGCGAGAATCACTGATCTACCCAACAGAGGAGGATTGAGCTCACTATAGGGCACGAAACATGAGTTCAAAGGCTCGGATAAGGAATTTGAAGGTGAAATTGAGAAGAGCGACAAAAAGAAAAAAGAGGAAAAAAGAGCAAGATCGGCTCCGAATCTTGGCTGAAGCCTCTTTGTGCTAGCATGGCACTTCATAGAGAAGCTCCAGCCCAAATTTCAAAAAATTTGGGGCATTTTTGATCTTTTGACAAATTTTTGTGCATAAACAGGGTTTTTCTCCCTATGCGCCGCACCACTGGTGCGCTCTTATGCTGGGGAGCTGTAAATGGAAAACAAAATATATTTTTGGATTTGGCAAGAAAAATCATGACTGCTGGTGCATGTCCGAGAAGTTTGGGCAAGTTTTGAGTCCTCAGGAGGTCAAAAACACTCAAAAAATGACCTCTCTGCCCCTATTTTGACACACAGGAAGCAGTCTTGAGATATTGAAGTTTTGGAGGGGTCAATGAGCACCACATTCAGAAATTCCACTTGGGTTGGAAAGTAGATAGGTAGCGCTTCCTAACAAGTACACTTGGGCACAATTTGGACTTCCGCAAGTACCTCAAAACCACCTCCAAAGTGGCGTGACGCATACAGTTTTGGGCGCGACGCACAGAGACCCAAAGGCCAAAATCACTTCTGCTCCGCGAAATTTTGATTTGCGATTTTCTCCAAGTGGGCTCGCTCATTTACACTACATTTTTCCTGGCACCTAAGGCAAAGTTTAAAAAGTATTTTCACTAAATGTTGGCTTCTATCCAAGTGGAAAAAGGAAGGTGAGCAATCACCCAAAAATGTACGCTACAGTTTTGTCACTTTTGTAATGCTGCACCTGTCAGTAATGGTTGGCTTTCCATTCCCAGTTTGTAATGATTTAAAAAACTCCCCAACTTTGGGTCGTTCCATTTCCTAATGGAAAAGTCTATTTATTGTATGAAAAACCATTTGCAAAGGGTTGGTTGTAATTTCTGGGAGACTGTGGGAGAGAAACTCAGT